>JAOTRC010000014.1:19844923-19859334 GCA_027497675.1 Cyprinella lutrensis | reverse complement strand
TCTCAACACACTTCCCCGTCAGTAGGTTCCACACTGTGATCAATACACACATAGACAAACACTTTAACAAACTATTGGCTTTGGCCTGTTGGTGTAGAGTGCCAGAGTGGCAATTGTGCATCATTTGGGCCAGAATAACACACATTCACCAATGGCAGTGTAGGGATGTAGCAGCACGCAGAAAATACACGCTACCGTTCAACAGATTTTTTTTTTTTTTTAGATATTATTACTTTTAGAAATGACTAGTGAATGTGAATGGAATGAAATTTATAATATTACGAAATAACATTTTAAAATAAATGCTGTTTTTTTAAAGTTTGTCTTAATCAAAAAATCCTGATTTTTTTTAACAAATATTTAGAAGCACAATTGTTTTCAATGATGATAATAATTAGAAATGTTTCTTGAGCAGCAAATCAACACATTACTATTTCTGAGGGATCATGCGACACTGAAGAAAATTAATTTTAAAATGTAGCAAAACAGAAAAATTTTAAATTGTAAGAATAGTACCACAGTATTACTGCTTATGTGTTTTTGATCAAATAAATACAGCATAACAAACTTCTTTCAAAAACATACAAAAAATCTTCCCCACTATTTTATTTAAGTTTTATCCCCTTCATTTTTCTGTACATAAATATGCAATTGTCTATTTTCCTTCTTCCAATAATCTTTTCAAGCCTTAAAAATAAAAAAATAAATCAAGATTGAAATGTATAGATCCAGACCCTTATAAAGGCCAGTTCACATCACGAACAAGGATTATAAAGATAATTATAAGGATAACGATATTGTTAGCATCATTAAAGTTGTGAATAGTAGTTACTTTTGTATCCTTTATTGTTCTACTGTAGTTGTGGTGTGGACTTCCCAATGCTCGTTAAAACGATTATTAAAGTTTTTTATTTTATTTTTGGTTTTATAGTTATCATCCTTAGTGTGAATGGGCCTTCAGGTTAATATTACAGGTCACAACCTCCTACCTCTAATTCTACAGTCTTTGGCTCCAGACACCAGTCTATCTCCGTACAAATCCAGGCAGTTTACAGTGCCAAAATGTCCATGAAAAATCATTGTACATACACCTGTCTTCAGGTTCCAGCACCTTTGAAAGGAGTACGGAAATAAAGCACAACATTCTTTACTGCTGTCTATGACTATAGTTTGCTAAACGACCATAGTAAAGTTTGACTAACCTGATACTGAGGTCATAGCTGGCGCTGATAACCAGGTCTCTCTCTTCACACACCAGAACTGCTCTTACACTACCTGCATGTCCTTGGATCACTAAAGGAACCTCTTTGGGTGACGCAACATGCAGGAATCTGATAGTACGCTCCCTGGAACCAACCGCCACAAACTGCCCGCCAGCATAATGAATCACTCTACTGGGGTCGTCTCTATACGGAGAAAATGACAGGAAGTTCTAAAACGTTGATATAATCTATAAGAATTATAAATATTAAATACATCTATATATTTAAAAAAATGTATTGTAGAATATTTTCCAAAATATTTTCTACAGAAATTCTACCTTTCCAACAGGACCGAGATGTTATACACTCCACAGTACACGTTGCGTTCTTCCATTTGGACTGTCTTAGTTATAAAGCCTTTGTAGATAGAATCCAAATCCTGTTCTTGTGTCTAAAAACACCAAGAGTCAAATCTAAGTAGAGTGTATAATGAAGATTAAAAAATATACATTTCTGTCATGACAACTCTTGGAGTGTTTGGCATGGCCAAATAAGCTGTGCCCTATATAATACGATGTGATTGACTTACAATAAGGATATACCAGCGCCATTTAAAGTTTCATGAAATAACTTACATATGTATATGCAGAGTGCAAAGGGGGCTTTTTTACCAGCTTATGTTTTGGAAAATATTCTCCATGCTGAAACTGCTTGTGCCCTTCACTGATGGGCACTAAAACTTCACAGATCTTAGCATAAACCGGGTTGACCTTAGTTGCTGAGTTACCCTGAAAATGCATAAAAATGTTTAGAACTGTAACATTTAGAATAAAGTTATATGAACTACTTTCATGTGACAAAAACACAGACAGACTATTATTAAAGTAACCAAATGAACACATTCACAATATTAGTAGTTTTTTTCCTAAGCTACGTATAGTGCATTGAAGGTAGGCCTATAGAATTAATCAGAAAACTGTGTTCCCTGGGAATCGAAACCATGCATTAGTTTCGATCGATCGATCGATAGATAGATAGATTTGTATTTTAGTATTACTTGCAAAATCATGGCCTGTTTCTCAACATTCTTCTTTACTTCCACCTCAGTTAAGATCTCATCAGTAAGCCATTGCCAGTGCTTGGACACACACTTGCAGTTGTCCAGTGAGGCCTTATCCAAAAGCCCTAGAAGTGTAAATGACAAAAATAATAATAATACTAAAAAAGATATATATTGTGCCTGAATAAGTGAATATTTTAGGTATGTCAGGTATATTTTAGGTATATTTTTGGTTTATAATGATAATGATTAAGTGAAGTTCCTAAATGTCATTTTGGGAGGAGTGAACCCATAAAATCTTTCAATTAACTGCCAGAGCATATACGACTTGTATGTTTGGTGTTTTGAAAAGAAATTGGTTGCTATGACTGTCAACCTAACCCTCTTGCCCACGGCCAATAAAGTAGTCTCCATAGCAGCAGAAGACAAGACTATTTCACAGGTCTGAATAGAACAACACGGTGATGCTTACAAACGTCGTGAACTAAGCATGCACTCATACAGTATAACAACAAGTGAAACAAAGCATCTGAATTCAAAAGAACCAGTCAAGCTCAACTTATGACACCCGGGAAAGAGAAAAAAAAGAGAGGGAGGCCATTGTTTCTGTTTTGAAAAAAAAGAAAAGAAGTTAGCCTATTTATTTTGTTTGACTTCTTTATTGCTGGGAACAGTGACGACATGCAGAATTCATGTTAGAATTAAGTACAAAAATAATCCGTTTATGCTTAATTCTCTCGTTAAGTTTAAACAGTCAACTCTTCATAGACAAGAGGGAAAACTAGACTTACCCAAAATTATCTTTGCAATGTCGACTGGCAGACTTCGGATAAAATCTTTATGACGGCTGACCCCTGACAGAGATTTTGAAGACCTGGGGACGACGGTGAGGGCAGGATCAGGATCATCAGAATTATCCGAGTCATCTCTCCCTTTTCTTTTGTTCAAGGGGTCTAAATGCATGTCCAGCTCAACCTCATGACAGATACTCTTGAGAGATTTGGCGTCCTTTACTATAAAATAAATGGGTGACTTGAATAAATTCAAACACTTACAAATATAAATGTACTTTTAATTGACTTTACTTTTTAAATAAATATAAAATATCCAATAATTTATGGAAAAGTCAAGGTGCTCCTCATTTGGGAGTCACACTTGTGGTCTTCACGGTCAAAAGAAACTGAACCCCTGAAATGTAACTTGAATGTGCCTATTTCCTTGAACTCGAAATTTGTGCCAATTTCCTATTTATTTAATTCCATATGCCAGTCATTTGACCATGAAGACCACAAGTGTGACTTTTTTCTTTTTTTACGACCACTTAGACTTTTCAAAACATGCCCTCAGTTTTTGTGTGTTCATATACAAAGTGTCAGTCCGGTTCATACCATCCCGATGAAACTAAGGTTTTAAAAATTTCAAAATGTAAATTTTTCAATCAAAAGTTATCGAAGGGTTAAACAGCAATATGTATAACATTAATAAAGAAATGTTTCTTGAGCACCAAAGATTTCTGAAGGATCATGTGAAAATTCAGCTTCAGATTAGAACAATATTTCACAATATTCCTGTTTTTGCTGTATCATTGATCTAATATGCAGCCTGGTTGAGCATAAGAGACTTCAAAAACTTTCAAAACTTTGACCGACCTTTTGAACGGTATTATATTATGAGATGCAGAATCATGGCCTGGTTTCAATTATAAATATGAAAATATTTACTTTTTAACAAAAAAAATCCAATCACTTATGCAAAGAGCTCACAACTTACTCAGTTCTGAGTGCCCCGGCCTTAAGACATCTGTCTGACTGCCCTGGTGAGCTTCTCGAGGGAGATCAGCTGGCTCATATGAAGTACATGCTTTGATGAGAAGATCTAGATCTGGATGGTCAGCTGAATGGCAGGAGATGTGTGACTCTGTAACTGAGAGATCTGAAAAAATATCTATAATCAGGCAAGATGAAAAATGCCGCAAAAATGAAAATTCTGTCATTATTTAGTCACTGAATTTCTTTCTTCTGCAGAACACAAAAGAAGATATTTTAAAATTTGTCAGTAACCAAACTGTTTTTGGTTACTGGCATTCTTCAAAATATCTTTTTTTGTGTTTTGCAGAAGAAGTTGTGAACAAGTAGTGGTGAACAACTTGAGAGGGAGTAAATTATGACAGAATTTTCATTTTTGGGTGAACTGTCCCTTAAAAACCATCCATGTATTTGATAAGAACTGTTAACAGAGCTGAAGATTATTGTGGTTCTTCATCTACAAGCATTGACAGACTAATGTATTATATAAGTGCCATTTACTAAAAATGCTTTTTGTTTAAATGTGATCATTGTGATGCTTTTTATTACGATCATTGTTGGTTTATGTGCATTCTTACCATCATTGCTGAATTGAAGAAATTTGTGTTTCTCCCAAACAATCAGGATATGCACCAAATTTGCCAACATGTGCAAAAGAAGGGTGTCACATAAAGACAAGAGCCCCAGCACATACTTGGACTTTGTCGAGTCTGGGCTCTTACTAAACCATTCCCAGGTTTCCAACATGCCCATTCCATGCAGTTTTGTGTCCATAGCTCCATCCATCCTCCATATGGTCTCCTCGGGTTTGCCGGACAAGGCTCTGGACCTGGAATAAGTGAAATCTTTCCCTGATGTCACTTGTAAAACACTCTGAAGATGCTCCAGGATTTGAAGATTGTGGCACCGCACTAGGATACCAGTGAGAAACCTCCTCTGAGATGCTCCTCCAGTCTTATTCACCCACTGGGTGTAGTGGTGCAGTTTCTGAGAGAGGACACACGTCTGACAGCGACCACAAATGTTGAAATCCTCACCGTTTTTTTTACAAGACCATTCGAGTACAGAGTCGCCAGCTTCTCTCCTTAAACATTTCACTTCAGTCATCTTGATAGTCTAGAAATGTGCAGATTCATTAAAATGTGTGGACTTTAAAACAGGAAATAGGTAGCAGCTAAGGAATTTATAAATGAATCGATCCACAAAACTGCCTCAAACTTCAGTTACACCCTCATAGACACTTGAAGCAAACATACTTACGACGCTTGTAGCCGAGCAACAACAGGAGCACAAGCACTTCAGTTCCCAAATGACACCATACACGCTAACGTTACCATGTTTCACATTTAAGATACGGGTTTTATCCAAAGAAAAAAATGTAAGACGGTAAAGTTAGCCAAAATGCTGCAATACAACGCTGCAAGTTTCAACAGTAACGACACCTAATTGTTTACTTTAGTTTCCGTGGAGAGATTATTTGTCAATGATGGCTGAAGAGGAAGAGTCTGTGTCTGAATATGAAAGGTCGTCTTAAATTCAGATTTTACATTTAGCAACAATAGACCATAAATGATATTTGATGGTGACAACCAGAATGATTCACCCCAGTAACGCGAATCTTTTCTTTTGAATCCCATTGCTTGATTCACTGCAATAGATTCATTCAGAATCGTTCAGAAATACGCTATGATGATGAGGTGATGTGATGAACAATTAAGAGTGACTCGTTGATTGAACCATTCACTCAACCGATTCGTTACAAAACAGCCGACCCGATCGAAGTTCGAACACGGTTAAACTTTTATTAAAATTCTGCTAAGACCATCTAGGAATAGTCTTTCCTAAAAAAAATGTTAAATCACAATGTAATTAACTCAAATGTGTATGGTCATAATCTCATAACACACTCATTTCAATTAGTGCCGCTCGGTTTCGTTTAGATTCAAAAGACCGAGTCTGAGACTTGTTCAACGCCGGTATTGATTCAGTAAAGTTAGATCCATCCAACCAATAAAATGCTCGCGCTTTTACGAGAAAAGACACGACAGTTTGTATTCGTGAAAATGTCAAAAGAAAATAGACTATAATCAGCAAGCAGGCGGCAAATTCTGAAGTTTACATTGCACTTTATCAAGAGCCTCTTTAATATTATTGTTAAATGGGACGATGTTAGGCAATATTTGTCATTTAATTAGAGAACTAATAAATTGTGCGCCGCCCGGGAATCGAACCCGGGTCGCAAGAATGGGAATCTTGCATGATACCACTACACCAGCGGCGCGTGACATCACTAGAGCAATGCGATGGACATGAATCTGCCTTTCCAGTTAGTCTACATTTCTATTCAATCAGGAATATACTGAATTGCTCCAAACATGAAATCCAGCACAGTGAACAAGACAACATGCAATATGCATTTTAGTACGACTACAACATGCATACAGTATATGCAAAGCAACCTACTCTAACAACACCACATTCAGGATGGAGAGATAAACATGAAATATAAATAAAAATATATAGTTTTGCTATAGCGTTTACTAAAGATTTTTAACTTTAATTACATTTTATAAATAAATAAACAGTCAAACATTTGCTCCTGCTTTTATCTTTAACTGTGTTTGTGTTTTATATAGTGTTGTCAAGGCCAGGGTACAAATTCGCATCTTTCTCAACTCCAGAAGTTCTTCATAATGACCACATGATGCCGCTATAACTCTCCGCACCGCAGTGCAATCTACAACCACTGTGGAAGTGAGATTATATTATTATTATATTGCAGATTTACAGCTGTAAATGAAGGAAGGGACAATGTGTTTTTGTGGTATTTTTTTCATAAATCACATTAGTGACTAACACTAACTCTAACATCACAATTTGTCCTGCAGATAACTGAGCCTAACTCTGATATAGCATGCTATCTGTATGCAAAATTATGCTTAACAAAACAAATATATGCAGTAATGCCTCCCTTAGAAAATAATGAAGCATTTGTTCCCTTCAGTGTAGATGATGCAGATGGTTTTTGTTCTAAACTATTTGTGTGTTTTTGCCAGTTACATCAGTAGAGTCTGAAATAACTTGAAAAAACTGCTTCTTTTCCCCCTTTCTTCCCTTTAATTTACAGTTGCTTTTAGGATGCAAATCTACATATAATCTAGTCATGATATTCTCAGATTAATGAGCACTGTCTTTATTTTGAAAAACACATTCTCCCACCGATTCTTCCTAAAAGACAGTTTGGTACATGTTAGATTCAACACCTTTGTTGCTTTGCGATGCTGAAGCTTTTTCCTCTCCTAATGCAAATCAGTGGTGTTCTCCAATACTACTGAATGTTATCTGCTAATATTCAGCAGAAGGGATCACACACTGCAAGGACCATTCACGTCAAATGGTGTGAAGTTAGTGTGCTACAGCTACAGACGGGTGACAGAATGTCAAACCATGGAAAATATGAGAGCAGAGCATCCTGTTTGTTTAAATAGAGACTAAATACGTAAAGATGAAAAGTGAGTGGCATAGAGATCTGCATGGTGAGATAGGAAGGAAGATGGAGTGACAGAACAACAAGAGGAGAAGACGTGGTAGCAGTTTCTGCTGTATGAAGAAACAGTTCAGTTGCAGGTCCGACCTTTAACAGGAAACGCCAACTTCCGCACCCTAAATGAAACACTGCTAAACATGAGACGTTTGTGAAGACTCAAGACTTTTGTCCATTTAAGCGGCTGACTCTTTGATAGAGCACTAAAGAAAAGCGGTCGGCATCCTAATTGCATCGCTTGTGTTTCAGAGATTTGAATAACCGTGTGAGCTGTATCTCATGTAAAGGATTGGAGGTCAAAAACAGCCGTAAAATATGGTACCAGTCCAAGATGGGGCATCCACACAGGGGGAAAATCTACTTCTTCCTCCTAAAGAGGTTAGTAAAATGCATGGCTGTTTAAAAATCTCTTTTTATTTTTATCTTCATTAATTAGTTGTAGTATTTTTAAAATATTAAGCCTGATCTCACATCTTAAGTATGCATTTATTAGTTTACACATCGGTGCTATATTTAAAACAAATGTAAAAAAAAAAATGTTACAATACTTTTCTAATTACCGTTCATTTAATTGAGTGATAATATTCGTACTTCTGCAAAATACTGTACTTTATCACACTACAGGATTATTTTGAGCTATTAGAGACTGCAAAAAAGCCAAAAAGTAATTAAAATTGGTACATTTTAACCTAAACTCTTGATGTTGAAACACACACTGACACACAAACATGGGTTTCCGTGTATTATGGGGACATTCCATAGACATGTGGATTTTTATACTGTACAAACTGTATATTTTATCTCCTAACCCTAACCCCATCACAGAAAACTTTCTGCATTTTTACATTTACAAGAAGCATCACTTAATATGATTTATTGATTTATTTGCCGTTTTTCTCATGGGGATTGCTGGCATTGCTGGTATATATACACAATATATTCACAATATCACAGGTAATAGCCACAACCACTAGTTTCTTTTCCAGGGCCACATGTTCCTTTATTTCCTTTTCAGTAAGATTCAGGCGTCTTTACTCGCTACACACTAGACATGTATTCTGTCACAGAAAAACCCATGATTGTGGGTCACTGTCATGAGGTTTCCTTATTGCTAATAATAAGGAAGTACAGAGAACAGCAGAGATGACAGACTAATAGGGATGTTCAGTGTAGAGCCTTGCCCTTGACCATTTATCGCACAAGGGTTATTTATGTGAAATGATATATGGAATATATGATGTAATAATTATGTCATGATCACAGTGTCTATGAATAAACCTTGTGTTTGAAATCATTCCTTCCCATATCAGTCGTATTTGACTCTTGGTGATTGTAAGGGTCATGAATTTTCTTTGTGAGGATTTTCGGGTCGGACACCAGGGCTGGGTTTCCCAAAAGCATCGTAAGCTTAAGTTGATCGTAGAACAATTGCCACCAATGCTCTCTACGATCAACTTAGGCTTACGATGCTTTTGGGAAACGCAGCCCAGGTCTTTTCCCAATCCTTTCCATTACATGCGGGCTTGGTGTTCACACACACACATTTACACACCTACAGATGATTTAACCTCCAATTCACCCATACTACATGTTTTTGGATTGTGGCCTCCTGGCTCAGCCGGGACTCGACCTTTGCCGAGAGGTGACAGTGCTAACCACTGTGCCGTAGTACTTTTTTTTAGAAGTTTTTTTTTAACAATGCTTTTGTACATTTATTATCAATTACTTTCTTTGCTTTTTATGTTTATATGTGTAGTCCCACCATGAAAGTACAGGGTCCACTCGGATCCGACCGAGACAGGTATTGTATGAGTTCTTTCTTTCTTGCTTGCTTTCTTTCTTTGTCATTAAATTTTAATTGAAACTCCTGTTCCTCTTTCCAGTCCTCCCCTGCGCGGAGAATTGGCATGACCAGAAAACTAAAAGGAAAGGTAGGAATTATTCCTTCTGTAATCTCTAATAAAATTTTTAAAGGTGCATTGATGCCACTTATTTAGGAGCAGTGCTGGGTAGATTACTTACAAATTGTTTTCGGTTACCGATTCCAAATTACAAGTCAAAAATTGTAGTTAGTTACATAATCCATTACATTACACTTTTATGGTGACATAATCGGACTACTTATTATTAATTAGATGACCTTTGACCTAACTCGTTTATCACATTGATATGAATAGGATTATCTTATACCATATTGATAAAAAAACACCAAGAGAGAAGATTTCATTATTTGTTATCAATAACATGAAGCGCATTTAATATTACATAACATCTGGGTTTCCCAACCTGGGTTTTGGGAGGTAACTGAAGGGGGTTCATGAGTGTAATGAAAAGCCAATAAGTAATTAAATCATAAAAACGTCCAATTAAAATGAACACTTACTAAAAAAAGATTTTTAAAAACATTGTATTTGTTTATCTGCTTAGTATGGAGAATCAATGAATTATGAATCATGTATTGCCATTGTGAGAATAACAAAAACTAACTGTAATCTGATTACAAGTTTTTAAAAACATAATATCATTTAATTACAAGTATTTAATTTGTGGAATCTGATCACGTAATCAAAATTGCATGTAATTAGTTACTACCCAGCAGTGAATAGGACATTACTGTAAACCAATTATTATATTTGCTCTATCTCCAAGGATTTCAAAGACTCAGAGAACCCAGAGGAGAGTGAAAAGAGACATAAAGAGAAGGAGGTAATGATTAGCAGAGTCAGATAACTTCAAGTATTTTCATGTAAATATTGTGCAATAATGGCTGTTACTGTCCCTGCAGCTCAAACCGCTGTATAAGGAACTTCTCTACACTATCAATCATAGTTTAGGAACACCACACACAAAAGAGCGATACAGCGCCAAGCAGTTTCAAGACTATATCAGAGAGGTACAACTGGATTTTTTGAAGTTGTTAAAGTACTGCATTTAGTATTTTTTAATAACTGTGCTTTAAAAATTCATTCTCTGGCAGGCATTCTCCATGACAGAGGCAGAGCATAAAACCTTGAGTGAAAAAGTCCAGAGCTCGTTGGTAAGAATAATGTCCAAAAAAAGTTTTTTGTTGCATATGAGTAATCTATAAGGTATACTATAATGTACAGTCAGCTAGTCATTACTGATCAAGACCCCAGGAAAGTATTATGTGTTCTCATCTGCAAACTTGACATGCAACAAGATTGCAAGAAAAGCTTGCCTCTTACCGCATACCAGTGCTTGTTTGTTGTTGTTGCTGTTTTATTATATAAATTTCTCCATGACTAGGTACCGATCTACTGCCTCGTGGTTACCGTGAAGCAAGCTAAGGGAATTCTGGGGAAGGACATTAGTGGTATGATCTGCATTTTATTAAATAAGGGTTGTTCATTTTGCAGTATAGTATATTAAACATACAAAAACCTATTGGATGTTCAGACATTTTATGAAATAACTAATATCCAGACAACCTTTTAGATGTGTCTGATGTGTCTCTGCATTTTTGCTAACAGGATTCAGTGATCCGTACTGCCTGCTGTCGATCCTATATGAAGACAAGGATTCTCATGGAGGTGGATCATCCAATAAACCTCAGAAAGCAGTAGTGCGGGATTCAGCTAAGGGACAGGTGTTACAGACAACTATAAAGAAACAGACTCTCAACCCCATCTGGGATGAGACCTTCAAACTGTGAGGACGCAAAACCTTTACAAAAAAGGATTTGATCGGCTGTTTATGGATCATTTTTGTCTCAACGCTTGCTCCTCTTTTGCAGAGAGTTTGAAGACATCTCAAATGCCAATTTCCACATTGAGATGTGGTGAGTGAAGAGATTTTTGTTTAAATACGGATTGGATTGTACTCTATATCGGTATGTTTTTAGTATATTTTAATTCTAAATACCTCAGAAATGTTTGTTTTAAAGGGACAAAGATGAGGAGGTGTCACTAGTGCAAAAGTTTGATGAGTTTCGCACAAACATCCATGGACTTAAAAGGTTTGAAATAGTTAAATCTTTAAAATGATACATATTTTAAAATTAAAGTATTTCCTTACCTTTTTTTTTTCAAATGGTGCTGACATTCTGTTCATCATCTGTCTCTTCACAGGATGCTAAAAGATGCAAAAAAAGAGAAAGGCCAGGATGATTTTTTGGGGTATATTGTTCTAAAACTGAAGGTATTCTGCATTAATGGTTAATGCATTATTATGATTTTCAACATATCAGACCGCTATCAAGCCATGTCCTACATCAGACACAAATATTGTTAATGCCATATTTAAATAAATATTATAATATGATATTAAGTACACAGAAATCTCAATCTCTCATATCTCTGTTGCATGGCATGTGTTTTACTGTATATATGTGTGTGTGTTGTGGGCAGGACCTGCATTGCACAGAGGACACATGGTATAACCTGGAGCCCCGAACAGAGACATACCCAGACAGAGGACAGTGTCATCTTCAGCTGAAATTCATTCATAAAGAGGTGAAGTGCTTTTTCTACTATGTGAATCAGCTGGTCATCATGTTGTCCAGTACTTAAAATTGTGATATTTGTGTTTGGTGAACTGGTAAAGATTACAAAAATGATGTTCCACTGTGTTGCAAGTACTTTTTTAAAGGAGAACTTTTTTTAAAATTGACCGGAGTTCTCCTTTAATAAGTGTCATTTTAATGTACTGTATGTTTGTTTTGTTTTTTTGTTAAAAGTGAAGTGCAACTGTGGGAATGACCACAGCATGTGGACTTATTTTCAATTCATCTTGTAATGTTTGAGAACTGAACCTAAATATTCATGCATGATTATATGTGTGACATGGTTATTATCATTAACTAAAATAAAACCAAAACTGTTAATAAACATTGTTAATTGAAATGAAAACTTAAATATAATATAAATAAGAGATGAAAAACTTCGACTAAAATAACTGAAAAAAATTTGAGTTGAATACTAAAATGACTAACTGGAAATAAATAAGAACTAAAACTGAAATAAATTATAATCTAAAATAAATTAAATAAAAAAAAAATTAAATCTAAAAATTAATATTTAAAAAATGACAAAAGCATATAACAAAGTATAACCTAAAATTAAAATGAATGCTGAAAATATAAAAATAAATGCAAATATTAAATTTTAAAATGTGAAAAAACTATAATAGTATATAAATACTGAAATAACAGTGATATGTGGTATGTTATCCAAAGTAAATGACTAACAAAGTGGCAAAGTTGTAAGAGACAATTAGATTAAAGCGTAAGAAAGACTATTTCTAGATTGTTCTTTCTTGACTACTTGGAAATTGACCAAAAATAGCTAAACCAGAGATGAACATTGATCTTGTACACTTCATATATAGTTTATGTACTTGATTGTTGAATCTGATATGATTGGCAGAGAGATGAGAACCTGAGTGCTGGACGGAGTCCTTATGTGAACTACTGTGGCATCCTGCAACAATTTGTTCAAGCTCATATCTCTAAACAACAGGTACTGTCAATCTTTAAGAGAGAATTTATGAAAGCTTCTCTAAATTATGAAATATCTTTCTAAAACGTAAACGTCACTGTTTGTGTAAGTTCAACACTTCCTGCTGCAATATTCTGCTTATATACTGTAAAGTTTAAACTCAGCTATTCTTTTCACACTATTTTCCGCATCTCTCTCTCTACTCTCACCCCTCAGGACAGTAACCCGTGGAAGGGAGAGTTGTGTGGGGAGGGGACGGCCCTGCTCGAGTACTATGCCAACCAGAATGACATTTCACCTTTCCTCCAAGACTTGGCGTATGTCATAAATCACTCTTAACATATCTGAACTCAACAGTGTTATTGAGCAGTTTAAATGTAATGAATGGAGTACATGCTGACTGATTTAAATCTGTTTTACATTTGTGTGGGTTGTTTGTGGGGTTAAACAGGAAGTGGGTAGCATACAGCAAACTTTACCAAAGCCTGGAGGTGGACTCAACCGTGCTTTTCCAGCAGCTAACCAGTATAGAGTATCACTGGTGCCAACAGGAACTCCCCCACCAGCAGGTTGGTGATTCTTATGTAGTTTTTTAGGGTATGTGCTATGAGAGTTGACACATACAGATTTCAGAGTGGGTGTTGATGTACTGAATTAGAAAGTACTTGCTACATTGCATCCTTAGCAGGGATGTTGCAACAGTGTCACATGATGTGTTCACAGTTTATCACATAAATCATCAGCGTTTTCAACTGATATCGTGTCATCAAATCCAAGAGTCATGTTGTGGTAAAGTCAAGCTGTCTTTGCTGTCAAAAAAGAAGGTTGCAAAAATGTTTCATGGCAAACTTTGCATTTCTGCTGTTTTTGTGTGTGTGTGTGTGTGTGTGTGTGTGTATATATATATATATATATATATATACACTACTGTTTATTTTTATTGTTTTTTTAAGAAAATACTTTTATTTTGCAAAAATTATCAAAATTATTGATCAAAAGTGACAAACACATTCATAAAGCTAAAAAGGATTTTTATTTTTTTAATACTGTCCTTCTGAACTTTCTATTTATCAAAGAATACCGAAAAGGTTTCCAGAAAAATAATAAGCTGCACAACTGTTTTAAATTTTAATAATAAAAATGTTTCTTGAGCAACAAATCAGCATATTTGGATGATTTATGAAACAGCATGTGACACTAAAGGCTGGAGTTATGATGCTGAAAATTCAGCTTTGCTAATAATTTGAAATTATATTAATATAGAAAACAATAAAAAAGTTCCATTTTTATTACTGTATTTTTGATCAAATTTTAGGACTTTAAAGACCTTACCAACCCCAGACA
>JAOTRC010000014.1:19831138-19844701 GCA_027497675.1 Cyprinella lutrensis | reverse complement strand
GTCCGCCTAGAAACATTTACATCTTAAGCCTTTTTTTATTTTAATTGAAATTATTAAAAATTTTAATAATTAAATTTAATAATTAAAAAATTAATAAAATATTTTATTTTTATTTAAATTATTAAAATGATTTCATATTTTGTTAATTAATTAACTTTGATTAATATTTTGTTAATTAATTAATTTTGTTAATTTTGTTAAGTTTTGTCATACTGCAATGAACATGCCAAACTGAGAGGGCATAAATATTTTTGTCTTGAAAGAAACCAGCTCATTTACCATTTTTATACCATTTTTAGTTTTCCAGTGTATTTTGCCTTTTTTAGCCATTTAATTTTGATAATCAAGATAACCTTTACCAAGTTTAGTGTTTTGTTTGTTTGCTAACAGAAACAGGAGCTAGGTGACTCTCTGCATGGCTTTCTGCAGTATGGGCTCTGCTTAGTGTCCAAATACAGGGACATCTATCCTCCAACCCCTAAAACAACACCACGGCTGCATACACTGCTCAGGTAACACACACAGACTTACAAAACATAAGTTAACCATGGATAATTTGTTCCTGTCTATATTGTTTTTATGCAGAACTCCCATTAAGTATATTTATGTTTTATGTTTCTATAGAGTTCTTGTCCAGATTTGTAAGACCCGAGCATTTCAGAAGCTCAATCCTGCTCAATTTGACTTGCACGTTGAGGTCACAGATGCTGTTGTTGTGAGTTTATTTTATATAGATATTACATGTTACACCGCAATAAAATACTTTTTGCACACCTGTCTAAAATAATGTTTTCTGTGTACATGAGAACAAAAATGCCAGTTTTGGGACTTTATATGTATGACTCAATTCAAATATTAAAAATCAATATTTGAATCGCTTAAAGTCTTAATCACCTAAAAGCATGTTTTTTTTCTCCCAGAATGGCACCGTAGAGTGGTTTAACATCAAAAAAGGTTTACATCAGCCCATGACCAAGGTGAGAAACCATGCAGATTATTGACATTTATTCTAGATGTATATAGAAAAAATAGGCTATTATTCCAATCGTTTTGTGCGAGTTTAGGTTCATAATTGCTCTTTGACAGGATCTTTTAGAGAACGTTAGCGCCCTCTCTCGGTTGATTGGAGAAGTGCAAGAAGACGTTCGACTCAGTAAAGATGTC
This sequence comes from Cyprinella lutrensis, assembly GCA_027497675.1. Lineage (NCBI taxonomy): Eukaryota > Metazoa > Chordata > Actinopteri > Cypriniformes > Leuciscidae > Cyprinella > Cyprinella lutrensis. The sequence continues at coordinate 19,843,537 of JAOTRC010000014.1, read as the reverse complement.
TGGAATAAGGTCTTTGTCAGGTAAGAATAATAAACTGTATATACTAATGCATATATCCTAGTATAGCCTAATTTATAAGGCCATTTTCTGTAGAAATTTAGTCATTAACTCCCAACCATTGAATTTCTTCAGGATGTCGGTGCTAAATATATCTACTGTTCGTTGGATATTTGCATTATGTATACTATATTAAGCCCATTCTTAAACTTGTTTTTTTGGCTATGTTTGCGCCACTTAAACAATGGTCAGTTAATTTGATAGCCATTCCTGACAAGTAGTCTTTATGACTCTCTTTATAATAAAATACTCTGTTTCCAGTGCTGTGCAGTTGGATGTTTTCACTGTGGTTTACCAAAAACTGGACTCTCTGGTGAGAACCAAGAAATATACATAAAAACTACTCTTTCGTCTCTGATTAGACTTTTTATGGTCAGTAGATTATTGGTTGTCCCTTAACTGTTGTGTGTGAACAGCTGGCGGATGAGTTGCGAGCTACACTCTCTCAGTTGGAGAATCAAATGGATCAGCCGCTGGCAAACAGCCTGTTTCCTGTGTATCTCACTTTGCAAGCCATCCACAAAGACAAAGCCTTCTTACAAAAAAGGTCAGATGTTTGCCAGTGTTAATATTTAATCAGAATGCATTTTGTTAGCCTTGAGAGACCCTTACCACGATAGTTAAAATCCTAAAAATGGCTGGGGTATATCACAAACATGAAGTATTAATTTCTTTTATAGAGGGAAGTTACTGCAGCTCACAAATTTCCATGAGGACTTCAGAGATGCTCTTCCATATTGGTTAAACAAAGCCTTTAGCACCACAATGGCGAGGGTGGAAAAGGCTGTGCAAGTGGATCAGGTAAAAACTGTTTTATCATTGTTCTTTTTAATTCACATTAAAGGGATAGTTCACTTTGAAATTAATTTTTGATATGTTTTAGCTTACCCCAAGGGCATCCAAGTTGTAGGTGTCTTTGTTTCCACAGTAGTTCCAATTTTGATTTTTTTTTGGTCAAATCGTTCTTGTCTGTCAGTCATATAATGCAGGTCTATGGTCACCACCTCAAAGAGCATGCACAGAGAAGTCCAAATTAAACATGATTTAATGACTCGTAAATGTAAGTACACATTGGTGGCCTAAGACATGAAACGAGCGGTTTGTGTGTAAAAACGAACAGTTTTTATATCGTTTTTACTTCTCGTTACCACAGCCACAAAGCGCCTGCGGCCTCTTATCACTTGGATGTGGCTGTGGTAAGAGGTAAAAACGATATAAATACTGTTCGTTTTCTCACACAAACAGCTAGTTTCGTGTCTTAGGCCATCAATGTGTACTTACATTTACGAGTCATTAAATCATGTTTAATTTGGACTTCGCTGCGCATGCTCTTTGAGGTGGTGACCATAGACCTCCATTATATGACTGATAAAATGTAAAAATATCAAAATTGAAACTACTGTGGAAACAAAGATCTACATCTTGGATACCATTGAGGTAAGCTCAAACATATCAAAAACTATCCCTTTAAGCAAAAATTTTTATCCCGGAATAAGTTGAACATGTTGACTTTAAAAGTGAAGGTCGAACTCACATCGTGTCTCTCTGTGTGTCTCCTATAGCTGCAGCCGCTGCAGACTGGAGCAGTTCCCATCAAGCACAGCTCGTCTGCAGTGGACATTGCAGCATGTTTGCATCCTGTTGCACAGCTCTGGGAACAGTTGAGCTGGCCTGACCCGGAGGAGGCCTTCATGCTTATGGTCAAACTCACAGAGGTACACACATGCACACTAAAACTGTAGCATTCAATTGAACTGTGGGATACAGTGGATGTGCATTTTACAGTGTGACCAAATAGCTCTCTCTTAACTTGTGTGCATTGTGTGTTACAGGATGTGTGTAAGATTTCATCGACTTACTGTCAGATGTTGAAGGCTCGGGTGAAGGAGCTCTCGTTGAACTCAGATCGAGACAGTGCTATAAAAATGGTGAGATGATGATGTCACTCATACATATTCACTGTACTTGCTGCTCAAAATCCTACTCTAAATGTTTTAGTCTATGGATAGTGGTTAGAAAGCTTGTTTCATAGACATATCGTCACCCCCGTTCGAAACAAAGACTTCTTTGTTTTTATTGTTAATCCAGTACTGAATTTTTAAAATAATGGGTAAATGGTTGGTTTATGGCCTGCTTAAAATCAACTAATTTAAAATAAAAAGTATACATCCACAGCACATGATTATGTTTAGAAAACATAAATGAATATTGATATAGATGTCATTCTTTTAGATGTGCATGGAAAATTACTTATTCGTTCTACTGTATATCTAGTTGTCAGCTGACATGAAGCATATTCTGTCTGGTTTAAACTTTATATAATCATTTTATTTTTGTGATGTATGTTCTTTAACTTTGTTTGGTGTTTTAGCTTGATTTTTATAATTATGTGCATTTGGTTATAATTGAATCTCCTCATGGTTTAGCTGTGCGTGGTCGTGAACGATCTAGAGCATCTGCACACCGTTCTAACACGTCTGCCACAGCGGCTAAACTGGACAGGGCTCCGGGAACGGACGCAAAACGTGATCGCAGAAACACAGTTCCAGAATACACTTCCATCACAGCTACAACACACACAATCCCTACTGAACCGAGAGATCCGTTCTGCAGTCGACACGCTCGGGAAGAAGGTATCAAAACTACGATTACATTATCAATGGCATCAGATGGGAGATTACTTCATTTGTCATTTCATAGTTTTATATAGATTTTACTATTGAGAGTACAATCTGTCTCCAAAACTGGCATCTACACTCAGTGTTGAGTGTTAGTAACGTTAGTTACGTCAGCAGATTACTTTTTTAAGTAACTAACGTTACCTGTGGTAATGTAACGCATTCATTTTGAATTCACAACTAAATATATAAGTTACATCTTCAAATAAGTTACACAAGTTACTTTGTTTCCCATTTACTGACTGGCAGATCCCCATGTTGAGAGAAATTGTAAGTAAGGGCAGAGGTTTTGTGTGTAAACATGATGGTTATTGTAGTCTTGACTAAATGTTTGCAGGCAGTTAACGTTACTCATCTCACTTGCACAAAAACAGATTCAGTATTCCTCAAAATGAATAAAAACAGTGAAATGCAAACTAAAATATTACACAAACCTGCTGCAATAATTAAATATGCTAAATAGCACACATATACTTTATGTATTTAATCTCACTTTATACGTAGACAAATGTCTTTGCTGCTTACCTTTTGAGGATCCAATTCAACCATACTAATAAATTAAAAGGACATTTTTTGCTGAAGTGTTGAACTTTCTTCTCCTGCGTCATGAATGGCTGCACAGCTGAGAATTAGTTTGAGTAGCGCCCTCCACTGTACAGACGCGAATTTGCATTTCCTTCTGCCTGAGGCTTTTTATTTCACTTTTGGTGTGAAATGGGACCAAAAATAAAACTGTTCTGTTCTTAAAAGTAAATTTCCCCAACACTGTCTAATACTGTTGTCCAAGTATGATGGGAATAATCATAAAAATCAACCTTAACTGAAAGGTTCTCTTAGCTTTGCAGACTTTTTTTGTAACTTCATTGCTATTGTTGAACAGAGAAACAGTTGTTATAAATGTTCCATGAATGATGTGAGAACATTATTAAAGACCAGATAACTTCAAACAAATGTAATATCAATGTTACTGGAAGAGAGTTTGTTCATAACTTTGAGTGAACCTTGCCCACAACATTAGCTAAAACATTCCCATCAGTAAGATTAACATGCCAGTTTTTTTCTGTAAGAATAAGAGAGTGCTCAGTGATGCTTTCACAAAACAACAACACATTTTATTATGTTTGTTGTCACTCTTTTTAGCTAAAGACAGATATTGAGACACATGTTCGCAACATGGCTTCACGTCAAAGGCTTCCCTCCAGAGATACAGAAGAAGTAAGGCATTTGTGTTTGAGTTTTATCAGCTAGAGATTTAAAATAACTTGTTTCTAAACCAATGAGTATTTAAATCTCTATTTTCAGGCTGTGGTTCCTTTAATGAAATATCTGGAAAAAGAGCTGAAGTATATGAATGAGAATTTGGTTCAGGAGAATTTTAACAGGTATCTTAACTTTTTCTTTCTTCAGCGTGACTATATCTGTGTATTTTAGGCTTCTTGATATGTTTTTGTTGTCTTTTTCAGTCTTCTTACTCCATTGTGGATGAACTCAGTTAAGATTCTGCATCAGATGTCTCAGCTAGAGGACAGTAACCTGGTTTACTTTCAGAGATTACTCTACACACTGCAGGTTAGTTCAACCTTTCAATCACGCTAGCATGTAACTCGCCCCGCATGGATGCTGCTTCAAAGCATGTGGTTTGTTTCTAAACTGTCAGAATTACAATTTTCTACCCAGAACCACATATTAATACAGTAAAAATACCTCAGTAACCTCTTAACATGGTCCTCATATTTTCTTCAGAAATGCAAAAATCTAGTTATGTGTTTGTTTTGTCAGTGTTTAGAACAGTGTTTTTATGCTGAAGGTAACGGACTACCTAATGAAACACTACACACTGAGGAATATAAGGTCAGTGTTATTGTTTTATGCTCTTGTTGTTACATCTGTTTGTTTCAAATATGCATACTACTGCTCAAAAGTGGTTTTAATACTTTCATTCAGCAAAAATGCATTACTTTGATCAAAAGTAAAAGTAAATTGATTTACAATGTCAGAAGGCTGTTTGTCTGAACTTTCTATTCATCAAAGAATGACGATTGTTCTTTAAAATATTATGCAGAACAACTGTTTTTAACATTGGTAATGAAAAAAAGCTCCAAATCAACATATTAGAATGATTTCTGAAGGATCATGCGACATTATGATGCTGAAAATTCAAATTTGCATCACAGGAGTTAATTACACTTTAAAATATATTCAAATAGACAACGATTATTTTAGATCTACTTATTATATTTCACAATATGACTGATTTTACCATTTTTGATCAAAAAATTGCAGCCACGCTAAGCATAAAAGACTCAAAAACACCAAGCCTTTGAACGATTGTGCATCTATGGTATTTTTCCTCAGGCGTTGCGGGTAAACCTGACGCAAAACTCTTTAAGCTCTTATCAGCTGATAGAGAAGTTCTTCGAGAGGAATGTGTGGGAACAGGTGAGATCAGAGTATGAACTTACCCAGAAGATCCAGCAAAGTGTTCCTGACATGGATTTGTTTACATTTCTTACAGAAAGTGTTTAATGGAGAGAAATACGGAGCCGTCACTCTCATCACCTCGTACAAACGCTCAGAGGAGAAACTGCACGTAGAGGTTCTCAATGCTGTCAATCTAATTCCTCTCGACTCAAATGGTGAGAAGACAAACGCTCTCCTTATGCTTGCTAATCAAAAATAATGTGGAAATCTGATGAATCATGAGCTAGTAGGTCTTCCGTGGAACTCAAAGGAAGATATTTTGAAGAATGTCTGTAACCAGTGTCTAGTCAATGGAGCCCATCAACAGTTTGGTTACCCACATTCTTAAAAATATCGTTTGTGTTCAGCAGGAGAAATAAATTCGTACTGGTTTTGCACAATAAATGATGAAAGATTTGTCAATTTGGGGTGAACTATCCCTTTAAAAATATCTGAAAGTCATCGCATTAGATACATTTCAGAAGTGGTATCGGGACATAAATGATGCTACAGCGTTTCTCAGAACTAATTTTGTGCCTCTGATCCCTGTTGATCCTTTAAAACTGGATTGTTTCGTTCATTACAGGTTCCAGTGACCCTTTTGTTCAGCTGTCTCTAGAACCAAGACACTTATTCCCTGAAGTAGAGTCACGATCCACCAAAATCAAGAACTGTGATCTCAACCCGTTGTTTGAGGAGTCCTTTGAATTGTACGTAAATGAAGCACTCACTCGCATGGCAACAAACACACTTCATACAAAAATCCCTCTTTTCTCATTGGCTGGGTATTAAGATAAACAGATGATTCAAATTCATTTGAAAAAATATATATAATGTTTTGTTGACAGCCAATGTTACTCATTGAGAGGTTAATTTGTGATGGAATAATTATCTCAAGTTAATTGGAGCTGTACACACATAATGCAGCGAGGGAGATGCTGATAACTATGCCATACACACTTTCACTTTTAAGCTCTATTTTAGTTAAAGCCACAAATTTAGGGTGTTTACAAAACAAGAATGTACTAAAAATGGGGAAAAAAATTCCCCGTTTTTTTACATAGACAATAAGGTTGTCACCGGCGGCCATCTTGTCACAGGCAAGCTGATGTAAGATGAGTGATCAGCACGAACACAAATACTCGTGGCTATAATTCTGGATTTATTTATACACTTATTATTCATAAGTATGCATCATAACTACATTTCTGACGTTTATAACAAACCAAACCATTTGAAAATCGGTAGAATATTGAGCAAGTTATGGTTATTTAAAAAGTACATGCACTATTAAAACACAATGTTACGAGTGAGCGAGCCGCCTGTGACAAGATGGCCACCAGGTGCAAACGTCGACCTCCATTAGCCAGCAGAGTAGACGAGATATCTAGCCTTTAATGTGGATATCTATGCAAGAACCCTTGCTTTAGAAGACCCAAATATAAATGCTATTGCTGTTTTATGGTTGTAATGTGGCTTCTGTCCTCTGGGGGCAACAGTTGTGTTACATTAGAGAAGTGCCAGTCTCCAGGAGCATGTCTGCTGGTGACAGTGCTGGACCATGACACTTTGAGGAGCGATGACTTCGAAGGAGAGGCGTTTCTGTCTCTTAAGGCAGTGCCAGGAGTCGGAGGCGGACCCCAAAATCCAGAGCCCGCACAGATACGCCTACCTTTGATGCACCCCAAACCCAACAGTACGTGGCCTATATGCACACCGTTTCAAATGAAATGAGATTGGAATGACATAGCATAAGAGAGACAAATGATGTCAAAATGTACTTTTTTCCCCCTTTAAGCACATTAAATGTATCATGTAGCGATTCAATATGCTCTTGTGCCATCTCTGTTTTTGTAGGTGAAAATACCTTGAGGTTACTTGAAGCCAGGAAGGGGGAAAAAGAAGCGCAGGCCTTCGTTAAGCTACGCAGGCAGAGAGAAAAGAAGTCTCAGGAAGCCTGAGAGGACATAAACATGAATCAAGACCTTTTTTTCTCACTTTTTTTTATCTATTTTTGTTATATAAAAAACATTATTTAATGCCCAACTTTTTTAATGAATGTAATGATGTGTAATTATGATATTATTAAAAAAATAAACATTTTCATCCAAAAATATACATTTATTGTCTTTTACAAAATCGGACTGAGACGCTGTATGTGGACAAAACTCGAGCATGTGATTTCTGAATTCACAGTGAAGTTCTGTTTCAAAGGACGTCATCTGTAGGACATCCCATATAACTGTGGCTTCAAACTGAATTCTACTAAAATCAACCAAATAAATCGAAAGTCAAGCCCTCTTTTGACAGCTGTAGCTTGACTGCTCTAGTCAGTGCACATGATTTATGTTCTCCACATGTTCACAGAAAGCTGCAGTTGGGAGCGTGCTGTTGGTTTAGTAAACTTATTAATTCAATCAATGCATTAAATAAAAAATATGCACATTCTAGGAATTACATAAAAAGTGTTCGCCGCCTTGCTTTTTGATAAAAAAAATAAACGGAAAAAAAAAAACCTGAGAATGAAAAGCTGCAAAACCTTTTTTTTTTTTTTTTTTTTCATTTTGCTGTGTTGCAGTTCCCTGGAATTTCTCCTTTAAAAAAATCCTACAAAAGTAATTGTAAATTTCCTAAATAGCTACCTACTATGCTAATCTGTATTAATTATGAAATCTTCCCGTCTGGTAAAAGTCGTTTAAGCTGCACTGAAGATACACAAACTGCATTTCTTCTGTAAACATTAAACCTTTCAGAATGTTTTGGAAGGACATTTCAACTTAAAGATGTAAAAAAAAAAAAAGAAAAAAAAAAAGGATTGTCTTACTATATACGTGTTGTATGTGTTATGCTTCTACATAAAGCATATAGGGAATATTAGAATTTGGTATGATGATCCCTTAATCTCTCAATTATTAACTCAATTATTAATACAATGAGACAGTCATATTATTATATATGTGATGTTTCGTCCCCACAATAAACATGAAAATATCACAAACTGATCATGTATGTCATATCTTTTACCTTTTGAGGAAGAAAATGGTCCCACGGAGGTTTAGGGCTGATTGCATGCTAGTGTAAAAAATATGGCATGGCATGTCTTATTGATATGGTCGATACGCCTCCAACAAGATTTCTCAATAAAGTCTCAGCTTTAAGCCAAGATAAGGCTGAGGTGGTTTCATTTCTTTTAGATTTGGGCTTTGTGGGATACATTTAGCCCCAGCTTTAAACCGAGAACTTCGGCAATATCCAAATGAGATCATGTGAGGGGTCAGGGTTTATGTTTTAGTGTCTGGATTATAGCATTAGAATTACGTCAAGAGTTTCTGACTGTGGGATATTCATGCTCTACTGGTGTTCGGTACACAGCGGGCATTCTGTCGAGGATGCACATCGTTCGCAGTGAAGGCCATGTTGGCATGGTAACGTCACTGATCCCATCTCATCGCAAGATAGACAATACGATCTCTGCTTCCTGAACACAGCCTGAAAGAAGGAACGAGGCACAGAGAGAAGACAGATTAAAATACACGCCAAAATGCATTATTATTAATCTAATATAGCTCTACTTTAGTAGTCAGATTATAAAGTGAACCTTGAAGAAATCTCCAGGTAAAATATTACCAGAATCATAACAGAAGAAAAAAAAGAAATTACATTTTCACATTATTTTTATGGCAATGAAACATGTCCCCCCCCCTTTTATTAATCACAAAAATATTGTTTTTAAAATATAAAGCAATTGCAAGTTAACTTGATGGTAATATTTGTCATTCAGAAAAAAGAAAAAAAGCTAAATAACCCTCATAATTAAAACTGACTACAAAACACTAGCACAATTTATTTTAAATGTAATTTTAATTTTATAATTAAATAATTTATGATAGTATTTTGAATAACATACGTTTAACACTTTACAATAAGGTTTAATTTGTTAACTAACAATGAACATTACTTCTACAACATTTATTAATCTTAATTCATGTTAATCTAATTTTTTAGATCAAAAGTTGTAGGTTTAACAATAGTTAACTGCACTGTGAACTAAAATAAACTAAGATTTTTATTAATTAATATTAACAATAGTTAATAAATGCTGTAAAAATATATTGGTGGTAGTTAAGGAGATCCCCCCTTCCATATGTGAGGCCACTGAGGTCCCAGAAAAAGTGCTATATAAATGTAACAAATGATTAATTTCTCATTGTTAGTTTATGCATTAACAAACAAGGCCTTATTGTAAAGTGTTACGATTGTAAAATATAATACTACTTTTAATACATGAACGCTTCAATTTCTTGATGCTCCTTCACATGATTTTTGGATTATTTGCATGTCAGTTGTGAGGCGCGTGAATGACCTGTTCTACGGTGCGTAAGCAGGAGCAGATCTGTGCATGCAGGCTGCAGATGGAGCTGAGTGGAAGTCTGTGCAGTAACTGTAGCTGGTGAAGCTGTAGATGTGGGTTCTCTGCGTGCCGTAAGCTCTCTAGCGCCTCCTCCAGGAGAGCTGCTTGCTGCTGCGCCTCCGCTTCAGCCTGCCGCGCTCGCTCCGCCTCCATTCCCAGCTGCCCCACCACGTGACGAGCTTCCTCTGCGTCTGCTTTTAAGACGGCCAATGACTGTGGCAGTTAACAGAAAAGCTTGTTCAGAAATCATGTCATCACAATCAAGAGTGATTTTACATATTACGGCCCAGCTTTTATTTGTATTCTGAAACTTGGTCTATCATGATGAACAGACTGTAAATATTGGTCATTTATAAATTCAAACAGGATAGAAAATCATCACATACATGTGGATGTCTTAAAGCTACAGTACCAACATCATCCTGATTATTTTTTAGAGTCAGAGAACGGGAGTAAAATGAGGTCGGTGGGGGTAACGCGATAAAAGTGTGAAATATGGTCCTTATATGACATAATATGGTCTCCCTTTCACATACATGCTGTGTTTTCATGCATTATGGGGACTTTCCCATAGATATAATGGTTTATATCTTGTAAAAACTGTATATTCTATCCCTTACACTAACCCTTAACATACTTAACCCTGCCCCTAAACCTATACACATCACACAAAATTTAGCATTTTCAAAAAACATGACTTGGTATGATTTATGATTTGGGAAAAACTTATGGACATTTTGTCCCTCAAATTTAGGGTTTACCAGGCCACACAGACAGATGGAGTCTGACCTGAGCCATCTGTCTCCAGCTGTGGTCCCAGTGTTTCAGCACCCTGTGTGCATCCTCCACTTCCTGTTTGAGACGTGACGCCTCGGAAAACATGCTCCCCGTGGACAGCAGGGCAGGGGGTGTACCTGGCGAGCTCTGGCCTGTCGGAAAATGTTCCCAAATACTGCTGTTCATGCCATTTAAACCTACAAAAACAAAACCAAATCATGTTAGACTGAATCCACATGCGCTAATTTCCATTTTTGGGGGAACTATCCCTTAAACACATCAGTAACCCAGTCAGCTGCCATAAAAATAACACAAACCTAAAGAACCATGGGAGGTCCCCAAAAAGCTGCTCTCTGATTGGTTGGGCTGTGGCAACTGCGTTGAGAGGAATGGCGAATGGTGAGCTCTAATTGGTGGAGAAGGTGAGGGTGATCTGAAAGACGATGGGCTACTTAGGGAGCCAGGGATGTTGACGGGTGCAGAACTCTGTAACTGACTTCCTCCTGTGGGAGAACAATAACACGATTGAAGATGGATGTCAAAGCTGAATTTCTGAGGTTATGACACTACAGTTTACAGCAGCAACGCAATCCTATCATCTTTTTTTGACAAGACTGTCAAGTCGTCACCAACCTAACATGAGGCCCATGCTGGGTAGAGCCGAACTCTCCAGACTTTTCTCAAGAGCTGAGACTCCAAAGTCATTCAGGTCCAGATCATCCAGGGCAGATTCTAGTGAAGAGGAGAAATATGTTGTTTTAAACATAAAGAACATTCATAATTCTTTCTACTCAATAGAAAAGCTCAAGGTATACTTAAATGCTAATTTATATTAAAATATATTTAAATTTGTAAATTTGAAGGAGTCAATTCAATTCGTTCATTTCGTTTGTTGAATGAGCCAAATGACACGCAAAAAAGATTTTTTCATTTTCATTCATGGTTTCGGGTGTTTTTAAAGGGATACTCCACTTTTTTTGGAAATAGGCTTAATTTACCACTCCCTCAGAGTTAAACAGTTGGGTTTTACCGTTTTCGAAAGTATTCAGCCGATTTTCTGATATTTAGAAGAATATCAGTAACCAGACAGTTTCTGGTCTCATTGGCTACCAGAGTATATATTTTTTCCTACTATGGAAGTCAATGAGACCAGAAACTGTCTGGTTACTGAAATTCTTCTAAAAATCAGAAAATCATCTATAAGGATTCGAAAACAGTAAAACTCAACTGATCAACTCTGGGGTAGTTGTAAAATGAAACTATTTATAAAAAAGTGGTGTATCCCTTTAAGCTGTTTCATAAACATCAATGGGTGTCATTTTAACTATTCCCTAATTTTCTTGAATACTAAGTTAAGCAAAGCACGTAAAGATCTTGAGATGTCAAAAACTACTGTTGCATTCTTCCGATTTGCCATTTGATGTCAGCAGAGACCTTTAAGCACTGTTTCTTTTGCCTGTCGAGAAGCAGTGTCTCCAGCAGAGGTGAGCAAAATACTGTCTGTTAACTGGTGCATTTCACAACTCTATCCTGACAAGCAATAAAATATGGTGAGTAAATGGCCATAAAATATACAAGAGGTTGATTTTATAGTAAAACAATTTTGACATGCCCAAATATCATGACCCTGAACAAGAAAAGGCCATCAGGTGCAAGATGCAAAAAGGTTGTGCGTCGCAGAAACTTGCTTTTAATGTAAAGTGACACCGATTCCTGACTTTTTTGGACTCCAGCCTATTTTGCAATTCTGGAATGACTTTTATGTTGTTCAATACAACTCAAGAAATCACACTATGAAAAATAAAATCCGGTAAAAAAAAGAGTAAACCTTTTATTAATAGTAATACTTCTCATACTTTACAGCAAAAGTAATCATGAGAACAAATTATTTTTTAAACTGTATTGATATGAACTGTATTAATATTAATAACAAGTAATATTATAAACAGTATTGTAATGTATGTATGTATGTATTGTATATATATATATATATATATATATTCAGAAACTAAAAAC
>JAOTRC010000014.1:19798457-19821347 GCA_027497675.1 Cyprinella lutrensis | reverse complement strand
TTGTGGGAATCGGCTCAGATGATTCATTAATAGGAATCAAGTCAAAAGAACGATTCGTTCTTGGTCGTGAAATAAAGTGAAGTCAGAAATAATGAACAAAGATAAATCCCCAAACAAAGAGCGAGATGTGCTTCAAATTCGGAGTCGGAGATAAAGGCCATCAAACATGATATTAATTTCTTCATAAAAATACTGTATGACAAATTAAGGATGTTTACTTTTTATTTTTACACTTAAAATATTCTTAAAAACATCTGCCTCGATGGAAGCAAAAATAGTATCTTTTTAAAAATATATATCGAGTTTACATGTTCAGTCAGTGACATTTACTTATTTGATTATAGAACTTTAATTCCTTGTAAATTTAATGACCCATTTAATTTGTCCTTGTTTTACTTTATAAAGGTCCAACAACCTTGTTTATTTCCAGGTTTAAATGTATAAATAAATACATATTTTCAATATTCTTGGATTTAATTTAGTGGTTATTTAAATTTCTTGTTGTTTTTAAAGAGTTTTAAAATAGTTGTATTATTTCATATAACAGTGACAAAGTAATAAAGGCATGAAATCTGACTTAGTGTTTCATGTATTTCTATCAAAACAACATAGCACAAAATAAGGTATTACAATAAGGTTTTGTCTATCATATATATACTAATACAAACAATAAACTACATTGTTATGATACATTATGTTAAAAAACACATGATACAAAATACAAAAGATGTCCAGTCCACTTAAGTTCTGGGTTTTTCATACAAACCATTCTGTATGTTTAAACCCAGCAGCTGTGGGGGGGAAAATATAAAAATTACTTCTAAAGTGATTGACGTTTGAAATAAGAATCCTTTTATTACTTTAACACTGCGACATAAAGTGGTTTCAAATTCAAACTCACCTATACGGTTAACAATCTCTTCACACTCACTACTTGTGGCAGCCTGCAGGACCACACAACAGAAGCCTGTTGGTTTTCCTTCCTGTGGTGAATCCCTGAAACCAATTAAATGTTTAGTACTGAATGTCCAAGAAAATCCAAGTTCAAAAAGACAAAGCCTGGAAGGAAATGTCACTGATAAGAAAATGGAATGCAGATAAACGGTAATCTAATACCGTAAACTCATAATACGCCTGGCATTTATTCAAATTCCAACAGCCTATCAAATGCTGAAAGCCCAACTTTAAAAAAAGAGAAACATTTGATATTTCCAGAAAGAAAGCTTGACATGTCATTCATCTAATTTGAATTGCTCATATATAAATAGACATCTATTATACAACAGTTTCTCAAAGTACTTACAATAAACAGAAAGCAAAAATGGTTAAATCAGGTTGGCTTCCAAACCTCCCAACACATGATATCTCAGGGAAGTGGTGTTGAAACAGCTCCTAATCAAAAGGAGACACTTCGGCTTAAAATAATATGCCGTACATGGTTATACATACAGTATATAACACTGAAAAATACAAACCTGCTTATTGGACTTCTCTATGCAGGTAAGATGAGTCTCCTTTACATCCAGCAGTACTTCCTGTATGACAAAATCAGAAAGAATGCATGAGAAATCATACAGATGTCAGAGCTAGCTTACATATATCTCTTTACATAAAACTCACTTGATTAATTGTAGATGTACCTTTCTTGCCTGTTTGCTCTCCAGAACCTCAGTTATGGCATGCTGCAGAACCTCCTTACCTCCACACTTAAGATTCAACAAAAAATAACATTGATATTCAATAATCACTATTTAGGATCACATATTGACTCAAATAATACACATGCACGGATTAAAGCGAAGCGAGAGCACCATAAAGAGAGATGTTTACACAACTACTGTACCATTCCTATGTTTGCTTTTCCTAAGAGGTCTACAGCGTACAGGATCCTGTTAATGAAACACGATCAAACAGGCCAGACTGTTTATGGTATTTGTGACTAATACAATTGCAAACAAGCGTGATGTCTTTATTGAGAGTACCTGCCGTCTTTCACACACTGTGTCTGCCCTCTCCTCTGGCCCGCAGTTCTGTCCTGCTGAGAGGCGGGTTTTGGACCAAACCGAAGCGAGGGTTTTTCCTGTTTGAGTTTCCGTAAGTGTTTGACCAGCGGCTGATAGATGGACCCATCTTCTCCTCTCCAACGTATAAAGTGGATGGAAAGTGGCTGACCCTTCAGCTTTGACAAAACCACACCTGCCTTTAAAGGGGGAAAAGTGTGTGGCCTGTCAGTCAGATATTGGTCTTTTTTCATATTTGCAGAGACATATTTTAAAGTCACGATGTAATGGAAGGAAGAAGTGACAGATCTTTTATACTACACTGTATTGTGATGTACATCCGAGTGATTTTCGGATAATCAATCATCGACGTGTTATATGCATCAGTTGTCGATTGGACCTTGCGATCGAATAAAATGGCATAAATCACCAGAGAAAATATGTTGTTTCACTGGAAGATCGAGTTATGATATTTTAATTCAAATTACGTCTTTTTTATTATTTTTTTATTTATTATTTTTTTACAAATGAAACACATACATATATGTTCACAAAAAGATCAATAACAAGTATTCAGAAAATAGGGTGCATTTTCATTTATATGTCAACTTTAAAATGCTGGTGCAAATCAGATTCGAGTATTGCACAACTTTAATTTTTTTAGGACACATTTTATGGGTACGATTTATTCTGACCTGCCCATTGCTAGCATTCCTCAGAGATATCCCATTGATTTCATCAATGATGTCACCAGGCTCTGCAGACATATCCGCCTGAGCTTGACTACCCTGAAGCAGGTCCAGTACAAACACACGTCCATCTAGGTACCTATAGAAAGTAAATGGATAAATAAAAATAGCAATAGGAATATTTGCTTTTCAATCTAGACAATCAAAAACTTGCACAGTGTATTTGTGCACAATTTTCTTTAACACAAACAGCATGCATCAGAATGTAAGCATTAATTATTTCCACTTAAATTACGAACAAATGCAGCATTCAGAATTGAAAAGACATGCCGACATGCTAACCTGAGTACCATTCCCAGCTCCCGACAGGGAACAGCTTCATAGATTTGACACACCTAAAACACAAGCAAGGTTTGCAACATGCACTTCAACATTACCTCTTCATGCACATACAGGCAAATTAAGAATATTAAGATCGTACCGGGAGCTGCCAGCTTTCATCCAGGAAACTGCAGTTCTGAGATTAAAGTCACAGAGAGGAAGTTCCCAGAAAAAAAACCTCAATCTCAGCACATTGTATGTCATATAATATAGTGAATACACAGGCTTAGTGGTTCATACCTCAATACTGATCTTAAAGTTAATTTCTGACAACACCATAGACAGCGAAAGAAACGGTTCTGTTTGGAAACACATAAAGCAACAAAAAAAATCAAAACAATACAATTGATAAAGTTAGACGGTTTGTGAAACCAAAAACTCACCTACAAACTCCTCATTTCTAAGAATAGAAATGTTAGCGCAATACCACTGCAAAGAAAAGAAATGACGTTGATTATTCTCTAAACATACAAGATTCAGCCATCACTCTGTGAGTGTCCACTAACCTCGATTACTCTGTTCGTGTGCAGAAGGTGTTTTACTACATTTCCCAGGGTTCTCCTCATCAGCATGAGCCGTATGAAGAAGCGTCCTCGGCCTTGAGATGTAATGAGTTTGCTGCAGGCTGTGGTCTGTTGCACTGCCAAGGAGACTGAACTCAACCTTCATGGGCAGACAGAACATTCTGATCATTAAGATGCACTATTTTCAGAAAAAAAAAATTATTGTTATTGGATTTATTAGAATAACAATTTAGGAACGACAAAAACTGCCTCTTTTATTTATATTGCTCTATTATTTTTTATCATTTTAAATGTTTCAAAATCCTACATTACTGTTTATGTCCTGGATTTAAAGGTAATTTTCGTAAAGGCTATCAATAGGGAGCTAGCTTTCAAAGCATAAGATCCCACCCTCCCTTCAGATTGCTGAGGGGAAAAAATGAGAAGCAATAACATTGAGACGCTATATGTGCATAAAGACTCACCTGCCGCATGTGTCGTGCTGTAGAAGCTGTTCGAAACAATGCCAGTAATCTCTATGAGCTAAGCTGAGAACAGGCTCTAAAAACATGAATGACATCCAGCATTCATTTCATTATATAATAATACTGTCCTTTACATGCACTTTTATTTGCTTTGTTATTTTTTTACCTAAGAGTCAAACTGCTATGTATAATCATATAATTAAAATTAGCTTGGAATGTACTGTATATGTATGCACTTGCTGGGTGCTTTTCCTTTCACTATCTTTGTTCTATATTGTAAAGAAATGCATATGTAGACAGTACAGTTTACAACTTTGAAGCATTTAAGCTTTAACATTCAGGTCAAAAGATTATTAAGTCATGGGAAACATGTCCAAATTTCTAGAATAGGTTATATTGTCAATAGACACATCCTTGTTATCTTTAAACAGCAATAAATGACATCCTACGTGTATATATTTTCTCACGATGTGTGCCAGGTGTAATAATGGCTCATATTTGAGTTTGTGCCCTGTGTTTCCTGTCAGGTGAAAATGTGCAGGACAGAGTGTGTGTTGGTGTGTGATCTCACGCTGTAGTCCCTTTTGCAGTATAAGTTCCAGGAGCTCACAGCAGGATGCCAGGTGTGGGTTGGAGTCAGTCACAGTGCCCTCCGATTTCAAATTCAGAATGCACACTTGGAATAAACAGGGAGGATTATGGTTAATGATTAGATTTCTGTTTTTTTAACCACAAAATGTAATGCAGGTACGTGGAATAACCCTTGCATCATAAAACCAGATCAAAACAACACACACTGGCATACTTGGTTGCCAGGAATATGATAAAACGAGATGGATCTGGAGTGGAGAGAGGAGTTCACTGCACTCATGCTGCTCCAGACTGGCTTTTGCTTTGTGTGTTTTGGTTGTATTTTTAGACTAGCAGAGAGAAATGTGTTAAATAAAGATCTGAGTTAAACTGCTTCTCGAACAAGGAAACAGGGGGGTAATTATGTGTGCACGAATAGATCAGCCCAAATATATAAAAAAAAAATAGTCCATTTTAATTTCATGGCGACTTTCTCCCCAATTAGCATATGAATACTTAAAATAGGCTACTAATAGGCAACTCGTTTTTCATACAAATGTTAGTTAAGCCTATTTGGCTAACTGTTACCGAGATATAGTTACTCAGACTAGCTATAACCTAAAGAGCAGCCATAAATATCCTCTCCAGTGTGGCTGCTTTAATGTTATTAATTCAAAACGGGTTTTGGAGTGGGCAAAAACAGACAAGTATGCTAGCTATCTATTCATCTCCTAACAGGCGCTGCTAGCAGCTCTCAGACAGGCTTTCATCATCTGTTGCGTGACCAGAACAACTGAGTGATCAATAAACAAAAAATAGCACATCGAAGGTCAGATACAGCTTTTACTATGCGTATGATATATGAAACCTACCTTTAAGTGTTTCGATAAGCGGGTCTTTTGCTGGCATTATTGTCAACGCGCATATTCCGCCACACTTACACTGACAAGCAAATATCCGTCATCAGAGGTTTGTATCCTCAAGGGTTGCTTCATGAGGGAAATGTGAAGCACGTTCAGTGGTGACAGTAACACGTCGTCATAAATTTACATTAAACTTATCGACCCTTTATGAACCCATAATAGATATGGTGGTCATGATGTAGATGGTGATCTATTCATCTATATCTATTCTATATGATGAACTAAATTTATTCAACAAATCTAGTCGAAGTCGTTCCCTAAAACATTACTCAAACAGTGTTAGAGCTTGTTTTAAATTGTTTCACCACAAATAACAAAATAGCTATTATTATATATACCTAAAACATAGATTTGTACACTCTCAGTTGTTTATTTTAGGCTATTTTTCCAGTAACATGCACATAGATCCATCACATCTGATTCAATTTAATTCTATTTTTTATACAGCTCCTGTCTTGGCTAAATACACTAAATGAAATATTATTTTCTTAAATTTTGCTTAATTAAAAAAAACAGCTTTTATAAAATAAATTCCAATTATTTATTTAATGTTGTAAATAACTCTAATTAATTTTCTTCCTTTCTTCTAAGTTCCTTTAGCGTGATGTTGTTGGGCCTTTGTTTTACAACAGTTGACATTTACTCTTCTTGTTATTGAGAAAGTTTTAGATCCTAATTGGACCTACTTCACTGGAGGCACAAGTCTGCTGCGAGGCAACATCTCTGTTCAATTCACCGAGCATGCTTTAACTTACAAGTTCTTCCATTAGGACTGATTGGAAACATTCGGTAAAGGACGACAACCTGTTACGTCCCAGTGTGGTGAGTGAAATGATGGAGCTTATGAAGGCTGCTGCAGGATGCTTAAAGAGACAGTTCACCCAAAAAGGAAAATTCTGCACCTTCTGTTTCATGAATCATGCCAACTTTAATCATTACAGGGTTAGAGGTTTAAAAACAAACTCAGAATGTAGATCAATAAAGCTTTGAATTTTAAACACTGCAATAAAACTTGAACAAGTTATAGTATAAAAGATGGAAACACATTGCCTTAACAGTGGACCAATTTCATAATTGCACAGCATCTCAAATGCAGGTTTGATCATTCTGAAAATCAGCATTATTTGATGATCTCCCAGAACTGTCTCACATGATTGTGTTCACAATGAACCACAGTGGCTTCCATTTTATTACAAATATTTTGCGCCAATTTCCCAGAAAGTGACGATTTTGTTCTCGGACACATGGGATGCAAACAGAGTGCATTGTTCATGAATGGAAAAAACCTTAGATGGAAACATAGCTAACATTGTTTACTGCTGGCAACTTCCATTGAGACAACATCAACAGCTTTCATTAAAACTGGATCTTCTCTTTCCCCTTTCTTTAGAAAAAAACAAAAGCCATATTTCAATGAGAGTATTTAACGCAACAGTGGGTACTAAAACACAACTGACAAAGAACTAAATGAACTGAAGGGCTTATAAACATAAGATAATAAACTCAAATACAAACAGGTGGGATTTAATTAGTCATATAATGAAAAGCCATGGTAACTGGTAACCGAAATCACTTAGGATACGTTTTCACGACAATGCTTAAAACTGAAATGTTTTCCCTTGAGTTTTCCACGTACAGACGACACCATTGTCAAAACGATCCCCATTCACACGGATCCACGTATACAACTAAAATCTCTTAAACATTACAACAGTAGACTGAACGTGTAATACGAATATGCATGATGTCATCCTCTTCAGAGATTCAAGTGTTTGTTGTTTGCAAGAAGACAAACTAACCGTTTTCAAAAGTTAGCATTTTCGGGCACCCAAAATGCTGTTGTTGTGTAAATAAACAGCCGAACCGCATAAAAAGTTGCACATTTTTAGGTGAAAACAGTGTTGTGTAAACAGCCCCTTATAGTAGGCGAAAAGTATGTGACAAAACAAGTACGTCTGAATTAAAAATACTCATAAAAGAGCAGACAAAAAGGTCACATGGTGGATGTAGTAAGTGCAGATTACGTTTATACAACACAAGCAGAACGTACTTTTTTAGCAGTCGTGATGTACCCAATTGTACAAAATAAGTACCTACTCAACACAGAATGTGATTTTGGACACAGCCTCAGACTGAACACAACTATCTCTGTACACACAGAGATGTGTCATCATTAGAAGTACCTTCGAGAAAGAAGAGTGGCGCTTAATTGGTGAACTTCGACTTGACTACATTGTATTTTTAGGAGGAAACCATTAAAAATGGTTGGGGTTGGTACTGTGATTGTGACACACAAGAACAAACTAGAAGAGGTCAACTAGCTGTGAGAAAGTACCATTGAGCAAAAGAACTATAGGCAAGAGATTCAACTTGAATACTTCACATGCTGGTTGTATTCTAGGAATGTTTTTTTATGCAAAAGCTGATTTAATAAATAAAAGAAAGTTTATTTGAGTACACTATGTTTTACAAGAAAATTTACTCTTTGAGTCTTTTATATTTTTTAGTTCAATTCAAAATGTTACTAGCCATCTCTTTGTTATTTGTTCAATCAAGCATTTTTTTAAGTGAAAATTGTTTCACTTTTTTTCAGTGTATGGCTTAAAGGTGCAATAGGTGATCTGGGAAATGCTAACTTTAGCCTGCTAGCATTGAAAGCATAAGAACCCACCCTCCCTGCAAATCAACATCCAAAGCCACTCAAGAACCGAGACAGCCAGAAACAAGTTTATTGGATTACATCATGTGTCATTCATCTGTTAAAAAAAAAAAAAACAGTAGAGTAACACCACTACAGTAACGGACGTAAACAACTGTTTTCCTGCCATTCTCGCTCTGTCTGTACATTAAATGATGTTTAAAATCAAATTACTAATATATATATATTAATACTGAGTGTTTTGTTTTTTATCGACACACCTGGTGCACTAATATGTCCTTTTTAATTGAACATAAATGCAAATGAGATCTAAGAGCTCTGGCAGATGGGAAGAGTTTGGTCTGTTCGTCAGAGAAAGCTATCATGGATGGATCATACAGATTTATTGTGCTTTTCTTGTAGCTTGGCTCTCTAAATCACCACCAACTGCTTTGCTAACAGAAGCATGAAGGTGAGTAAATAAGAACAAAATATTCATGGTCTAACGAAAGAGATTTCTTTTGGTACACATTTCTTTTAAGGCTGCCTTAATTTTCCATGACTATCATGTCTGTTCTGTGTCAAAAGGTCAGATCCATGTATGACTCCTACAGTGAAAAGCTAAATTGGCTGCAATAGGACTCATGGAGAGCAGAGCAGCAGCATCATCAGTAGAGAGCCAGGATTGTAATTGCCACTTCACAGTTATCCTCTGCATGTGCCAATCTGTTTGACTGTGTGACCCTTCAAGAAGAACCTTAAGTACGAGAGACACCGGCACCAAAGTCTCCTGCAAACTCACTGAGACATGAAGGTCACTAAAATGAACATATTCACACTCAGTGACCTGTTTCTTGTAGTACTACTAAAAACAACAAAGTACTTGCCAGAAGGGCAGCAGCTGATACTTTACAGAGAAGAGGTGCTCAGAAAGATTTGCCCTCATTCCCTTTTTAGCTTATAAGCAGCGTCATGGGAAGTATAAAATAACCACAAATCTGGTTAAATAAAGTCGTTAAATGAGGCTGCAATGCTGGGCTTTTTCCACTGATGGAGCAAATCAGAGTGCCCCCAAACTCACTAAGCAACAGCTGGGCCTGGAGCAGCTACACGCTAGAACCAGCCAACTGGCACATTCCCAGTACAGCCAGATCCAGGGAGAACCAAGATTAGTGGATATTCTAGTGCAGATCTGTTTCATAACAGCTTGAATGATGATTCTATATACAGTACTGCTGCTTAGAAATCATCACAAAGACCAAGACTAATTTTCAGTTACGAATCGTTTATTTATTCATTAATCGGCGGCTTGTTAATTCTTTCTAGCATTTATGGTTGAGCCTAAATAGAATACACATTCAAAGCATTAAAATGCATAACATGCTTGACGTAAACCCATGAGACACAAAAGAGGTAGTGGTACAGATATACTGTGAGACATTATAATATTTCAAACAAAGTCGACCTTTTTTCTTGCAGCTGTTGTACTGTACATGAAAGACTGTAAATGTCAGGAAATTTACTAAGGGGGACAATGACTCATGTTTTTTAACCATATATTAATTTATTTAAAATACACACACACACACACACAAAATACCTTTTTGCTAAAAAAATACTAAAATTACTTGAACACCACCCAAATGTTTGGGGTCAGCAAGATTAAGAAATCGATGAGCATAAGAGACTGTATGAGACTTTAAAATGACAAAATCTTACTGACCCCCAAACTTCTGAATTGCAGTGTGCCTTTCCAATAAAGAGAATGTTTTAAATTTATGAATTAAAAATATATTTTGTTTATATTTTTGGGATATTTAAATAATATCCTCAAGAATAAAAGGGGGAATTTAAAAAAAAAATCTCATCATTTTGGCATATTCAGATTACATATCATTTTGGCATAATCTTTATTTCTATTATTTTATTTCTGTTTTAAAAATAACCAAAACTGCTTAGTTGGGAATATTTCAATTTTAATATAAACCATAATATATATATAAACCATATGACCACATGTGCTTTAAACTAGGTTTTCAAAGACATTTTTATTTATCATACACTGTAAAAAATATTGTTGGTTTAACTTAAAAAAAAATAAGTAACCTGGTTGCCTTAAAATTTCAAGTTGATTCAAATGGAAAAATTGAGTTAATACAATGTTATCTGAAATAAATAAATTATTTAAGATGATTTGACAAAAGAAAAAAAAATGTTGTGATAACAAATCTAAAAAATATATATAAAAAAAAATGTTACTCTTATAAATCATTGACCCATATAGCAGATCTCGTGCAGCATAGCAAAAACACAAAAAGATATGAGAATTGCAGATGAATACTGTATTAAGGTGACACAAATTCTAAAAAACATGTTCCAATATGATCAAATTGTTATGAAAGTTCGCCATATGAACGTTTGAACCAAACAAATTGATGCCGGTACTTTTCTCTGATAATTGAATCTATTCGTACCTCCGGAAAACCTTACTATGAGTCACAGTCACAAAACACATAGCACAGTGACGAAAGCCGCCAACATTGACAAAACACAGACACGAGAGATTTTACATTTTAAACATCAGTCACTGTCCTCATCGAGAACACAAAAAGCACTGCTTTCTCTCTACCTGACAACCTGTGCCTGACAACTTTTATGTAATCACAGCGCAAATGCTGTTAAAAGCCACCGGAAAAGAAGAGTTTTATACTTTGGTGAGCACTGATTTGACAGCGGGTGAGAGTGTAAGTGGATTATGTCACATTAAATGTCATGAAGGCACTTGTCATCATCTTCTTGCTACTTTTGCTCCAGAGACGACCCCGGGTTGACCCGTCACTATTGGATCCTTCACACGTGCCAGCTTCCATCAGGCTTACCGTCTGTGCCGGCTGCACGTCGTGGATCCGGTTTACGACCCGTTTAGAAAACGCACAGCCAAACACCTTCTTGAAGCCCTTGCGGAAATGCTTCGACACCAGGGCGTAGACGATGGGGTTCAGGCAGGAGTTGGTGTATGCCACCAGGTGAGAGAGAATGCGGATGACGTAGGTTGTGTGGTTGAGCGGGAAGTGGCCGAACAACATGCACAGGATAACCAGGTGATGTGGCAACCAACATAAACAGAAGAGCACAGCCACAATGATTATCATCTTGGTCACCTTGCGCTTGGCCTTGCGGGATCCCGACATGTCCTGCATGGGGTCCACGGAGGTCCACAGGTAGCGAATGGTGCGGGCGTACGTGATGCCGAGAATGAGGACCGGGATGAGGTAGCCGAATATGAAGGTGCAGACGTCCATGGCTCGACGATGAGGGATGTTCCACGCCGGGATGCAAACGGTGGTCCCGTCTAGATCCATCTGCTGGTAGTAGCTGAGATAAGGACTGGAGAAGAACAGTGATAGAGCCCACACAAGGCTAATTGAAGTCAGAGCATTACGGGGTGTTCTCGTCTCTCTTGAGCGCAAGGGGTACCGAATGGCGAGATATCTGTTGAGAAAGTGCGATCACAAAACGTCAATGGACAAATCTTTTTTTATATTGCAGTGTTCATTTTTTCGTCATTATTTTTTTCATGTTCCCTCGTAATCAAAATAACTCCCCTTCCCTCTTGCATTAAAGGGATAGTTCACCGAAAAATTAAAATGCACTTACCCTCAAGTCATCCAAGGTGTTTATGACATTCTTCTTTCAGACGAATACAATCGAAGTTATATTTAAAAAAATATCCTGTTTCTGTTAATAAAAGTGCATCTATCCATCATCAAATTCTAACTTCCGGCCATATGCAGTCTACTTACATGACTTGTGATGTCTGATGTAGTGTAGTGCGTTATGGCGTAGCGTAAATATAAGCAGTACGTCCAATTACTTGCATAAGTTGCGCTTTAATCTAAGTGGAATCTGTATGTTCGTTTGGCCGTAAACTAGTTATCTAACTTTAAAAAGTTTTAAATACAGATATTTTTCTTACACAAACACATGGCTTCACAGAAGGCCTTTGTTAACCCGGAGCCGCGTGGGCACTTTTATGATGGATAGATGCACTTTTATGGACTTCAAAACAGAAACAGCCATATACTTCCATTATAAACTCTGATTGAATTTGTCTGAAGGAAGAATGTCATATATCACCAAGGATGACTTGAGGGTGAGTAACTCATGGGCTTATTTTCAATTTTGGGTGAACTATCCCTTTAAGGTCTCTTCTTTTCTCTGGTGATGTGTTTACTGGGACAACATGTCACTGGCATGAGATCACAGCTATAGCAAACCACAACGACCCACTCAATTCCTGATGGAAAAAATCAAGTCCCAGAACACATTTTATTCTGAATTGATCGGTTTGACTCGGATGTACGTCACAATAGTAAACAATACAACAAAAAAGAAGATTTTTTTTAGCAATAAACAAAAAAACATTGCAATTCAGCCAATATTTTGTACAAATAGGCTATCATTCACAGTAGGATGTTATGAATCATTTTATTTTAAACGTGCTTAACATATGTTAATCCCTAAAATGCATTATTAAAGAATTGCATTGTTTTGAAAACAGTACCAAACCTAGATAATTCAAAATGATTTAAAACGTTTATACTATTCTGATTAAGTGCCGTGCATGCTAATACTGCCCTCTTACAATGATTTATTGCATATTATTAGGGCTAACATCTCAATCAATTACGCGTTTCACGATTCGCTGAACTGGAAAGAAAAGCGCGCGCTATTTGTGCGCAACAGGATAAGAACGAACCTGTCCAGAGACACAGCTGTCAGAGTAAAGATGCTCGCGTACATGGTCAGGTAGATGATAAAGTGCACAGCTTTGCACACGAAGGGTCCAAATACCCACTCGTCCATGGTGTAGATGGTAGCCTGGAAAGGCACGCAGAAGACGATGAAGCAGAGGTCCGCCAGCCCGAGGTTTAGGATGAATAGGTTGGTGCTCTTCGTGTTCATCTGGCCGTTGCGGATGAGAACTGCGAGCACAAGACAGTTCCCCACGGTACCAACCAAAAATATGATAGAGAAAATGACAGAAATTATTACCGACTCAACTTTCCTGGTGGGGGAGAAGTGAACCTGCTGAGATGCGTTCATCTTTCACACAGTGAAACGTCTAAAAGGCTTCAACGTTGCATAGGCACCATTTGGGCACGAATAACGAACATTGACATTTTTGCGCGGCAAGTCCTATAAAATAGACTACTCTAACACAACGAGAAAAGAAAAGCATCTTCCATCTGGATGGTTTTCACGCAGGTACAGATGAAGTGGATGTGATTGAACGTGCGATCATCACCAGCCTCCTCCCCTTATACTCAACTATTTATCAAGAACTTTTTTGTTTCTTATAGGCCACACTGCAAAACATTAAGAAAACTAAACTTAAATAATAGAAGTAATTTTAAAACTAGCTATATATCAAGTCCCACACGTGATATGATTATATGAATAAACATATTCTTAGTTTATAAATATTTGCGCTCGCACTCGTGCACACGTAACGCACAAGAGACTGAACGTGATGTGAGGGCCCGATATATTGGGAAGTTGGAAATACCTTTGCTTTGACATATACTGTTATAGTGATAGTTCACCGAAAAATGAAAAATTCTGTCATAATTTACTCACTCAAGTTGTTCCAAACCTGTATGAATTTATTTCTCCTATGAATACAGTCATTTAAGGAGGATGGATGACTCAATCACTTAGCAAATCAAATGCTGCTTATGATTAGTTTAAACAGCAAACTACACAACACTAGAAACTTTCTGACTGGTATGACTTTCAACATTATGATCATGTCAAGTTCTCCTATCACTTTTATGATGAGAGTTCACACTCATGGACATTTATCTATAGTGGATTCCAGACCTGAATCTGACAACTTGTTCATGGCGGTGCCTGCTGCTTTACTAATCCTCAATTCATCCCCATTATCTCTCTCGAGTTCCTGCAACAGATCACTTGTCATTTAATACTGCTGATATCGAGCTAATGTAATGTATGTACTAAACACATGCAGTAAATGCAGCTTTACCTTTTGTGGTTAAAGGGATACTCCACTTTTTTTGGAAATAGGCTGGTTACTGATTTTCTTCTATATCAGAAAATCGGCTGAATGGATTAGAAAACGGTAAAACTCAACTGTGTAACTCTGGGGGAGTTATCCCTTTAAGGTTGTTTTTTTTTTTTTTTTTTCATGCTTGGAGTACTGACCAACCAGCATCAAGAAAGCATAACAAATATTTATTATTTATTTATTTATTTATTTTGTGAATATCAGTACGAAAGTGGAATCTTTACAACCCTTTTTGCCATTCACAATTCAGCAGAATTGAGCACATAATTGCTTAAATACAGTGGTTACTTCAGTGAAAATATTAAGAACATTAAAATATTATTTTATTACATGAATTGGATTTTTTCACTAAGATTTATTCCCGGAAACATACCTAAAGCGTTAAGGTAAATATGTACAGTAATAGTGTTTTGTGTTATAGCTCTTATGCGTTTACTGTAATACTGAATTTATTATTATAATAAAAAATAATATAATTGTATAACTTGATGCTAAACTCAAACATCCATTGTTTTATTCTATAATGTCCTCTGATCGCCCTCTAGAGGTCAATGTGACTTTTTCAACCACAAGAAAGTTCATTGAGTGCAATCCCATCAGATAGAAATAACTTTGCATATTGAATAAATCTATGCATCTTTGTGTAATATGAGATCTGCAATGTCGTTCGGTCACGTACAAACAATAAAGCAGTCATAACCCATCTGTTTCTATGCTTATAGGAGCTCAAACCACGATGTCACCAATTAACAAGACTCAAAGGCATTGCTGTATCTGAAAGAATCTAAATCTGTAGGTCTTGAGCTCTGATACGGTCAGAACTAACATCATACAGTATCCCTATTATCTGTCGCTCATCTCATCCTGGACCCAGAGGCTTGACCCAGTTCCCTCAGAAGAACCCCCTTCAGCCAGACCTGCCCCTGTCTGAACCCCACCATCCTTACAGTGTGAGTCACGCTTTTCCACTGCTGTACTCTCGTTGCTAAGTTTAACCCCTGCTTTTAATGCCTAGCGATATCCAGGAGATAGAGCTGCGCTATTTGTTTCCTTCTAGATTCAGTGACATAATAACAAGAGTTTCAATTACGGTAGCTGATAAAAGTGATCGAGTAAGAGTTTCAGAAAATTTCAAATGGATATGACTTACACTATGCTTGATATTGCATAGCCATGTCACAGAATACGCACTGGATCCAAACAAACATTTAATTACAAAGTAATGTGTGTATTGAGTTACTTTCTGCATATAAAGATTTTTCTTTATTGTAAAATCAGTTTTTGACCTTGTGTTCTTGTTACATGAATATGTAAACACACCAGTGTACCACCAGAGGGCAACACTATCACAAAAGATGATAAAACTGTGGCACTGGAGCCACACAAAACTGATGCTTGAGCACACACAGAACTATCCACCTGTTAACATGATTCAGTTTAAACATATCTTACATATTGGCGTTAGCAAAAGAGGAAGTTATCAAATCATAATGAAGTTCCCAAACATCTAATGCTGTTTCAGAACTTGAGGACAAACTACACATTTTGAAATGTATCAGGACACGTCATCAGGTTTCAGTCAAATTAACCAAAATAGAAGAAACATTCACATGCTTACCTGCTTATGGACTTTTATGGCTTTTTTAAATGATATTTATTAATTATATATGCATAATTCAATTTTTCATTGTTTCAATACATCACTCAACTCTTTTCCCGACAGAGTTTAAAAAAACAAAAAAAATTCAGCCAGTGCTAGCATTTTTTTTAATGTTCACAAAAAAATGTTGTGGCCACCAGAATATTTTGCAATATATCAAAAGAACAGAGCCTCTGCGTAGAAAAAAAAAATGTAGTTTCATGCATTATTTTCTTGACCAAGTGAATGTGGAAAACACACGAAAATAGTGATAAGACACATGCCTTTTGTGTGAGAGGCCCGGGTTTGAATCCACTGCCAGACACCAATATGTGCCTAAGCAAGACACTTAACCCCTAGTTGCTCCAGAGGCGTGCGACCTCTGACATATATAGCAATTGAAAGTCGCTTTAGATAAAAGTGTCAGTTAAATGAATGAATGTAAATGACGTCATTTTGAAAAATGTCTGTGTAAAAATGTGGTGACAAAAAAAGAAAACATTTCCCAAAGCCTTGTATTTGGAAAAAAAAAGAGTAGGCTACAAGGTGTCTGTTCACGCTAAGGTCGACTCTCTCTAGACTCTTTGCTGGTTGGTTACTACTTCTGAAAGAAATGCCTGAAATATCTGAGTGTTGAAAGTGGCCTAGGATGCCTCTGTAATGACTTAACCTTCTGTTGGTGGGTTACTGTCAAAATAATGACTACTGGTTTCGAAGTCAGCTAAACAGAACTCCATTCATTCGGAGAAAGCGAAGAAAAACAGAGGAAAAGGAAATTTTTCCCTTCCTTTCCTCTGACCATTTATCACTCTCTTGTACGTTCTTTACGTCACACAGTCGTTTTCTGAATGCTTGCTGTCTGTTTTTGGCTACGGTTTTGCGGTGGCCTCCAAGTCCCAGTGATCCTTGAAGAATTGAGGGTTCTATATTTTCCGTTGGTCATAAATTGGTGCCTGCTTACACAACTGCAACGAGGCTCTGGTATCAGGTGAGTCTGGCCTGAATGACCCCTTTCTGTGCATTCTCACTAGCGGAAATGACACAATAGGCTGCGAACTTGTTGCTCTGGTGGGCTCGGCGTGTTCAAAGCTGCTGGGTGATATTGGGGTAACAAGAGCTGACAGCTTCATGCTGGCCACACATGGGAATATTTTGGGGCCCAAATGTGTGTTGGCTGGGTGGCTAAGAAATGAGACACTATGGGAAGTGTACGCTCTGCAGTGCACATCTAGGGCCAGATTTAGAAAAGAAACAAACACTTTTTTGGTGTTAAAAAATCTACTGTCAGGATTTCCTAAAGTCACGCAGTGAAAGTCACGCAGTTTGCAGTTATTTTGCATAAAGTTATTTTTGCAGATGACTATTACAATGCATATACATTTGATGAAGTTTCCCTTTCAGATGCAAAATGTTTGGAAGAAGAGTATTTGAAACAATGACGCCACTCGATTTACGAAGGTTTGCGCTAGTCAATTTACTGGTTTTGATTGCACTCTCACGCTAATTTGACCTGTTTAGTAAATCAGGCCCCTAAACTGCAATAAGAAATTTAAGCATATCATTTTTGGGAAGCATAAATAAACAAATTAATGAAAGAATAAGCTAAATATAGACTTTACGGAATACTTTTGTTTGCTGAATCACAGGTGCATTAATGACTAAATGTTGTCTTGCAACAACCTACCTACGGCATTTAAAAAGTGGAAATATGTTTTCATCTGACATTGGGTGATGATTCTAAAATACTGATTTAAAAAAAATGTTCAGACTACTGTATCTACGCCACTATTAAAGCTACAATATGTATTTTTTCACCGCTAGGGTCGCTAACCTCTTACAATAACAAAGGCGTAGATTGATGATGCAGTGAATAAGCGGAATTATGGAACTTATCATGCTGATGGATCCAATAATATTTATGGAAAATAATGTTTATGGATGAGTGAATACATTGATGTTTTTTAACATGCCTGTGGTATGAAGCAGGTCACAATTGCTAATGAGAGACAGATATCAGCGCCATACTCCCTCGGATATAATTGAGGAAATTTCATTCTACCGAACTACCCGTAAGTGCTGAATTATTACTCAAACTGGTCAGTTTATGTAACATATTAAAATTGTGAGGTAATGCAGCACTGCCATCATACTAAACTGCATTTGAGAGTGTTGAAAGTTATAATGTTATTCTATGTGTTCGTTTGTTGGCTGTATGAGACTAGCGGTAAGCTAAGATCAACATTAGAATAACATACTGATCATATTCTAAAATTTCATCATGTTGAGATATAACATTGATTCGTTTTATGTACATTTGCAACCTGTGTAATAAAGTACATATAGAGGAGCAATGTCTATGTCAAGTTTAAGCTTGTCGCAAAGCTCTCAGCATCTCAAAAACGCCACACCGATATTGATTCTTGTTTTATTTCTCCTTTTGTCCCAAAGTTTGCTTGCCATGGTCCGTAATTTAAATGAAACAACAGCTTGAGCGTTGCCGCTAAATGTTACGCAGTTGTCCACGTCTGCGCTGGTTACTATGGCAATACAAGCGGAAACCAGGGATAACGCGGATATTACATCATTGACAGGTGATAAGTGACAAGGGACAATTTCTTGGAAAAATTTGGGATAATGCAAGTACACAATTGAAAGAAATGTTTAACACTGTGCAAATGGTTTTTGGACATTTTTTGATACAAAATCCTTACACATTGTACCTTTAATGCGTGTACCGTGACATAATGGCAAGAAAACATGCAACAATAACATAGTGTGACCAGTGTAGTCTGATTTATGAACAAATGACTCATGTGAACCAGTTATTTTTAGTGAATCAAAAACATACAGCACAACTAATTCACAAAGAAATGACTCGTTGAGGAAATCAGAGACGTTTTTAAATCGAATGCACAATATTTATTCTTTCTATGAGTTTGTGCTATAGTTCTGCATGCCTTGCATCTTAGGAAGTGCATAACAAGGGCTGCATAATAGTAACTGTCAGACTGTTAGAAATGGTTTGTGTGTGTTGAGGCTGTGCGCTCTGTGCAGGAAGTTTTATTTTATCAATGGCTTTTTCATGGAAGCCCGCCAGAGCTGAAGCGGTACGGGCATGTACGGACGTGTCCATAATTGTAACCTCATTTAGACCGACTCAAAACTCCTAAGAACCGGCTTCGATGCATCCCCTTTAACTGGGCAAAATTGTCATTCTGTTTCAATGTAATATTTAAGGAACCAAGAAAGTCATGCACCTTTTTTTCTTTCACAAACCTGGGTTTCGTAAGGCTCAAATTCTCTTCATCCCCTGAAATGCCTCTTTCCATTCGTGATAGCCTCACATGTTATGAATAGCGTGCGTTTCTAATATGTGTGTGTCTAGTGGATAGCGTCACTGCTTTGGGAAGGGGGCTAAAGGAGTGTTTCATTATAAACCTGTGCCATTAAAAAGCTGCTGGCGAGATCTGGCCTTTGGCTCCTTCTCAAACTTTCTTCCTTTTATACATATTTAGTGTGTGAGACTGCTTAGGGACCCCTAAGTGAGACCATTACGCTACGACCTGATAAGAAATGAATTAATCAGTTTGTAGCGCTCTCGTTAAGTGCCGTAAATCAACGAGTGCTGCGAATCGACCAAAGCTTGTCGACGAAGTGCATTTGTAATGGAAAAAACATGTAGGAATTATTGCGGTAAGATATCACAAAAAGCATTCAGTTGAGACGCAGATGATCACGGGTCAGAGACTCGGTGTGCTTTTATTATTTCAATCTGGAGTTCGTCTGAAATGCGCACAAGAGAGGGTGAAGTAAGAGCTAAACTTAGATGTTTGTCACACTTTTCTCTCAGCGTCCGTCTTTTTCTCCCTCATCTCGTTCGGAGGGTTCTCGGAAGTTCAAAGGTCGCGGAGGTCAGGTGGCGGTGCGTGCAGGTGCTTCTGGGAGTTTGGGAGACAAAAGGGGGAGCGTGTGGAGGCAGCAGAGCCACAATCACGCAAGCTGCGTGTGGTTTGGCACTGGCAGCCAAGACCTCTCACTCTGCGCGTCTCAGACTTTCTCCCAGGGCTATCCAATCGTTTCTCCATCCTTCCACTCGCTCTGCCGGCTGCTGCCCTCCCCTGACTCCCAACCGCACACAAATGGTTTGAATAAAGGACCGGCATGACTGGGCCATGTCTTCTGAAGAAATCCCAAAGAGTAATAGTTTACTTAGACTAAATACCCCCGATTAGACGAATTGAAACGTTGTTGTTATGCGGTGGAAATTCAAGGACCCATTGGCCGACATATTTTTAACCCCATTCCGGAAAGAAACCCACTGCAATTTCCTGTCATAGGTGAACCACAGGTTCTGGTGAACTTCAAACGTACAAACAAAAGGAACGGCAGCATCAACAAATCACCTCAACTAAACTGCAAAACATGGATGGTGGAAAAAGGCACAAGTTACATGAAACAACAACTGTCCAGTACTGAGTATCACTGAGCTGAACATCTCATGATATTTGAATCCCATATTTGAAGAGTTCAGATGCAAAAGCCTCTAAGTGTCATTTGAAATTTTCTTCTAAAATGATCATTTTTATCAAGCTTGTATATTTAAGTTCAGTAATTTCACTTAAATGGCAATGAAGATTACCTATGAATTGTCATTGAAGTGAAATTACTGAACTTGAATATATAACCTTTGGTAAAAATGATCATTTTAGATGAAAATTTCGGCTTTTGCATCTAAACTCTTCAAATACTTTTATTCAGCATTGAAGCAATAATCCGATCAAAAGTTCAAAATTCTGTTTCCAACATTGATAATAATCAGAAATGTTTCTTGATCATAAAATCATCATATTCGAGTGATTTCTTCTGAAGGATCATGTGACATTGAAGACTGGAGTGATGATGCTGAAAATTCAGATTTGATCACAGGAATAAATTACATGTTTTAAATATATTCTAATAGAAAACATTTCTTTGAAATTGGAATAATATTTCACAATATTAATGTTTTTACTATATTTTTTATCAAATAAATGCAGCCGTGGTGAGCAGAAGAGACTTAAAAAAAACCTTTAAAAAATCTTCCCGACCCCAGACTTTTAATTGGCAGTGTTTGTTTGTTTGTGGCTTTTTGATGAATGATATGCTAACATATTCTAAGAAATGTAAATCCCATAAACTTGACAGAAATCAAAGGCAAGCCATATCTAAAGATATGCGCCAGTAAGTAACCACCTGGCAACACCCTAGCAACCACCTACAGCTTAATACAGTGGTGGTGACTTTACATTGAATTTGAATTAGATATCAAACTATAGTGTGAATTTCTTTACCATAAAATCTACATCCAACCACATCAAATACAACCAGCATAATTTGTGTCCTGGATGCTGATTGGTCAATACAGCGCTCCATCACAGGCCTCTCACACCGACCTCCTTCCAGAAACAACTTTTGATTTCTGCTTGATTTTGACACAGAGCCAGATATCAGATAAGATACTACAGGGTTAGTTAGCCCAAAAATGTAAATGATGTCATTAATGACTATCCCTCATGTCATTCATCTTCACAGTTTAAGATATTTTCGATTTAGTCCGAGAGCTTTCTGTCCCTCCATTGGAAGTGTGTGTACGGTATACTGTCCTTCTCCAGAAAGGAAATAAAGACATCATCAAAGTAGTCATGTGACATCAGTGGGTTAGTTACAATGTTTCGAAGCATCGAAAATACATTTTGCTCCGAAAATAACAAAAACTGCGACTTTATTCAGCATTGTATTGTGTTCCGGTTGTGTTGTGGATCCGCGTTCAGTTGACATAAGACGCGGCTGACGTGTGTCTGGTGTGTCCGTGTATTCGGGTTCTGGGCTAAAAAATGCAAGTGTTCCTCTGTGTGGAAATCCTTAGACATGTTTGTGAGGATTGTTTTGTACAGCGTGCGTCTCCCTCGGACTGTAACCGAAGCTCAGCCGCACCACACACACGTCAGCCACATCTTACGTCAACTGAACGCGGATGCACAACAGAAGCGAAGACAATACAATGCTGAATTAAGTCGCAGTTTTTGTTATTTTTGGAGCAAAATGTATTTTCGATGCTTCAAAACATTGTAACTAACCCACTGATGTCACATGACTACTTTGATGATGTCTTTATTTCCTTTCTGGACAAGGACAGTATACCATACATACATTTACAATGGCGAGACTGAAAACTCTCGGACTAAAACTAAAATATCTTAAACTGTGTTTTGAAGATGAACGGAGGTCTGACGGGCTTGGGACGACATGAGGGAGAGTCATTATTTACATCCTTTTTTATTTTTGAGTGAACTAATCCTTTAAAGCATCATTCCAGATCATTAAAGTCGACTTGGCCGCGGCATTTTCCACTAATTGAAGACGAGCGATGGGAGAAGGTCAAAAGCTATAAGGAAAGCTTCCCTGTCACAAAAAGCAAATACTATGCAGTGCTTACTTGTTGTGTGCTCTAGTTGACACCACAGATTTGGCAATAAGCTGCTGCAGATCTTCAGGTAGTAGAGTCAGGTCTCCCAGCACACGAATACACACACCATGCTTCTCAAGATTCTCCCTAGAAATGACGTATGGATTGAACCGATTCTATTTATCCAGCCGAGAGAAGAATAGATCTCGCGCAGGAGTAACTTACTGCTCTTCCAGCAAGCGGCTGAACTTCTGTCTGGCCAGCTCCATCAAGCCATCCACCTCTTGTTTGGCACGCTTGAAGTTCTCAATGCTGAATGCGTATACAGTCACCTCATGAATACCCAGGTTAAGGCACCAGCGGAGCGTCTATGAGTGGATACAAAGCATATTAAGAGAAAAAGAACACAAGAAATCAAACTGAGAGTGATATATAAAGGATCCAAGCACAGCTGTCAAACGATTAATCGCATCCAAAATAAAAGTTTGTGTTTACATAATATATGTGGGTGCACTGTGTATAATTA
>JAOTRC010000014.1:19782512-19795864 GCA_027497675.1 Cyprinella lutrensis | reverse complement strand
CTATATAGGATTATGATTTCATATCACTATTAATAACTTTTAAAATTACAATTTTTTTTCCTTTTTTTTTATTCTGAGGCAAAAAATATATAAATTCTTTGTAATATGTGAATTTTAGGAACACGAAATCGGAGTTTGGAGTGCGGAGTCAGGAATAAGGTGGAGAACATAGTGCTTGGTTCGTTTTTCGTCTTCAATCCAAACTTGGGTCTCAAGCCGACAAAGTTGAAATCCTATCTGGCTAGCGCACTTTCCATAATTTTTACGCATTAGGTCAGCAGGCAGAGAGCAGGCGGTCTTTTGGAGCTGTTCCAACACATGAGCGTTTACACTAAGCAATCCGGTCTAATGCATTTTCAACTACCTCCGGAAGCTCAAAACATTTTAGACCCCGTTTACACCTGTATTTAGCGCCGTCGCCCACTTGTTTATCAACCTTGAAGCTTGGTTCAGCACTGACCCATCAAGACTGTCACTTCACCTGAGCCAGACTAAAATGAATCTGTTAACCACATTCTAAGAGCTCTTCAGAGTCTCTAATATAGATTGAGAGAGCCCTTTGCATGCCTTAATTTCCTCGAGGGGAAGCGGGGCTTAAAGTCCCGACAGATGCAGACTGATTTTCCACTGTTTTAATGAGAATGACAGAGAGAGAAGGAGACCACGAAAGGGGTATTTATAGAAACAGCTGGAATGTGAAGGGCTAATTGCGCTTAGTCTGTTGCTCCCTTCATAGTCTGTTCACCATTACAGTGTTTTTCAACAGTAAATGCTGATAGAAAGGAATACCTACAAGTAAGGTATAACAGTATTTTAACCCACACTGACAAAGAATAAAAAACATTGTCTTGTCTTGAAGTAGGCCATATTTCTTGCTTTAAATTCAAGAGGTTATAGGTTCAGAACTCACTCGACCGCTACATAGGCCTGGGTTAAAATATAGATTTTTTGATTTCATGATTTTCATTTTGAGCAATTTTTGATATTGACTCCTAAATCCCATGATTCATCTGTTACGTTTGAACAGTGAGCAGGTACTGAATCTATGTCGCTGCCGCTGAATCTACAATCCATCAGCAAGTTGTTTTACCTGAGTTTGCAGTCTGAAGTGAATGAGTTCACATTCAGTAAAAGGCAAGCACTGCAAAGATTTATGAATATTCAGATTTATGAACATGTTGCAAATTACTTTTACTTTCATTAGAGATTATATATGCTGCTGTCCTTTTTGAAATGTACTCTAATGTATTTATTTTGCAATGTACACAACAAGATAGTATATAGTATATTCAAGGTACTTTTCTTGATTTCAAAATCTTGAGTATGTTTTAAGATTTATTTTTGCATTTTTAATATACCATTTTGAATACTGAATAAAACAGCTTTATAATAAACTATTAGTGTACTGCTAATACATTTTTAATGAGACGAAATGCTATTTAAATATTTTCTTTTTCACCAGGGGGGGCATCCAAAGAAAAATAAAAACATATCCACCTGATTGCACTTTAAAATGTGGACATAATGCTTTGCAATATGTGTCATGGATTACATGCGGAGCAATCAGTTGATCTATCATTTATACATTATAGCAAAAATCGACATGGAAATAGCGTGTCTTAAAATTTGATCCCACAGAGCATGCGCACACACAGCCCCGTGTCACTTAGCATGCAACAGAGCGTTCGCGCGCAGTCCACATCTGTGCAGCACTCAACACCAAGCGGCCTTTTGTTTGCATTTCTTGATGTTGACAGTGCGCTGACCTGATGTGAGGGAAGGCCAGACTTTAAATAGCACATCCGCACATTAGGCTACCATGTGCAGCGAACTGGCGCAAAAGGTGCAGTTACCCCTCCCCCAAACCCTGTGAAGAAGTTTACAGTCAACAGGTTATTTATTTCAAAGGTTGTTTTTATCCAAACAGATTGGGCTCCAAAAAATGAACGAACTGTTTAGCAAATAATATACAGGCAAGCACCTGTTAACGTCCTGCTTAAACTGTGACATTTTCCTTTAGTCCCACAATAAACTCAGCTGCTCATTAGAACTGTCTAACGGTGATTGAAGAGAACAATGGCTTGAAGTGGACATGAAGTAGGCCTACTTTAAAAAGTATGAGAAAGAAAACATAATTTTTAGTGATAGTTCTTCTCAAGATTGTTCTGTATTTCTTAGATTAGGTCTTGAGCCTATTTCAGGTGTGCCCCAAAAATTGTCTGTCTAAAAATTACGTTTTGCAGACATTTTATGAACTTCCATATTTTATTAATCATAAATGATATATTGGCTTTGATTAACTTTTTTATGTCAACAGGTTCCACATAACTGGGTTATATCAAACAAACATAATTTGTTCATATAACTTCGACATCATGGAATAATAATTTTAAGCGAGCCAATTAAGCTCTGAACAGAGTGTTAAATGAACATGTAAGCAGTGTTAAAGTTGATTAAGAGCCCAACTAAAAAACACATCGATCACCATAATGGCGACTTGCACATTCCAGTTTTCTCCTTTAGTGATTCTGCTTGTTACCATTAGGTGTCTTCAAAAATGATCAATCATCCCTCAATTATTCACTTAATTATCTCATTAACTTAAACACTGCTTCACTGTTCACTGCTTAAAATGACTTAATTCCATCATGTTGAAGTTACATGAACAGATTGTTTGTTTAACGTAACCCAGTTCTGTGGAACCTGTTGACATAAAAAAGTTAATTAAAGCCAACATATATATTTTTTTGAGTGAACAAGTTTGATATTTAAGTCAATAAACCCCCTATGAGATAAAGCCTGATTTTTTTTAATTAGACTAACAATCTATAGCTATTTAAAGGTTAGTATTACAGATACCAAAACTGCTGGCACCCAAGAGGAAGTGGCAGACAGGCTCTTCCTGTTCACCTCAACACACACTTTCTGGGTTCTCATAACATCCCTAAAATAAAATGGAACGTATTGTACTTTTTTTTAAGGTTTCTCATATAATTTCTAATGAGAATAATCAAAAGCAAATGCAGACCATATTTTTATAGTATGAAATGATTGCATAATAATTTTTAATGACTCCTTTCTCAGACTCATTTTTCCTCTCCACTAGTGTTTCTATGTGGATTTCAAAACGGAGGGCCAAGAACAACATGGACAGCACAGGTTAAGAGCTCATCTGGTTGTCTGGCAGACTGCGGCAGCGTTCTGACTGGTAGGGGGTCCAATCCTGGTTGAAGGCTTTAAAAATAACTGAGGAGTCAGAGTTGACCCAGGCTTTTTCACTGAGCTTCGACACCTTGTCATTAGCTAGTCAATGCTTGCAAGAACTGCAAATCCAGACTGCATGCTGGATTGATTACAATGAATTGTAAAGGCCAATCATGTCATAAAACAACATGCGACAACTGGCCACGGCGCAGGAAACAGGAATTGTTGTGATTATTAATATCATTTTATATCAGTATTTATGCTCAATATAATTAAGTGAATCAGGTCAACCGTTGCAAAGAGATGCGCTGCCCAAAAATATCTCAGAGGGGTTCAGCGAGTGCAAAGAATTTCACAGGCTAGAATGGCTGTACACTGTTATTCAATGAAAACTAGAAGCAAACATGACAGAGAGTTAGAAAAGGCTTTCTGCAGTTAATCAATTCAGTGTAATGAAGTACAGAAGGGTAGCTGAAAAATAGACATCCACATTTTTTCTCAACATGAAGATTGTTGGTGAAATATATATTTATAAATGATAAATATAAGGGGAATTTACAGGGGCTCAGGAAGTAGGAGCTTATATTTATTTATACCTACATTTGTCTTGTAAGCTTAGCATTGATAAAGCTAACATGTGACCGAAACGTTTGTCACTTTTTTCCCCAGTAAAAGCATTGATTTTATCTCACTTTTTGACATCTCTTGTCTTTGGGGGAGTGTACTGACTCTTACTGGTCTAAATTTGTCTAGGCACCTCTTTTGGACTAATTTTAAGACAAGGTTGGTCCCTATAGCTACTCTTTATATTTAGCACACACGTATATTGTAAGACTTAACATATACACACACATAGGAACCACCACGATAAGACTTTATGTTTCTTCTCTCCATCAAAACTCATGGCTCACTCGTCAAAATGCCGACTAAAATGGCAGTGTCATGCCCCAGGGCACACTGACAAGCCAACAGAAACACACAGAGAATGACGTCATCAAGACTGAGAAAGGCAGCAGAACTGGCCTGTTCTGCCCGTGTTATTCAATCCACTTCCTCCTCTATTCAGAAGCGTAGGCCATTAACAAAGCTGTGTATGGGAACTAGGGGCCTGCCAGGCGAGTGCTCCTAGAGTCAGGCTACATTTCCTGGGGCTCTGACAGGCAGATACAGCCCTACAGAATGTGAGGGTGATATGATATAAATGAAATAAACTCTCGATAAAGATGCATTTGAATGCAAAGTTCTGCTGAATAGTTGTGGGGAACTTTTAAAAAAGTAATACACAAAAGTTTGTAAGTATATGGCCCGAAATACTTTGTGAAAATGAAGCAATTTTCCGTATCGATATTTATCCATAATTTGAAATATGCATTGTGTTTTGGGGTTAAATGAAACATCAGTAATGGATAATATTCTAGCAATTCGTTCGTGAGTCTCCTATTCAAACTCGTTTATCAAAATGAACGAATCTTTTTTCGTGTCATTTTGTTCATTTAACAAACTAAATGAACGAATTGACTCGGAAAATGATTCGTTCATTTTGATGAACGAGATCGAACAGGAGAGTCACGAACAAGCGTCACAAAACAGAGCAAGGCGAGCATCTGAGCTTATAAAACTTTAACTTTGTTGGTGTTTTTTAAATGAGCTATCATTTCGCTTGATAAGACGAATATTCATCGTCTGGAATCGTTTAAAGCCCTTTGAACAGTCTTTTGGACCTTGAACTGTTTGGTTACCACTAAAGTGCATTATATGGAGAAAAATCCTGGAACGTTTTCATCAAAAACCTTTCTTTTCGAATGAAAAAAGACAGACATGGACATCACGGGGGTGAGTAAATTATCAGCAAAAGTTTTTTCTAAAAGTGAACTACTCCTTCAACTTTTCAGTTTTTCTACAGATTTTGTTCTTACAGTGTATAGTACAAAGTCATCGTTGCATTTCTACATGTTATGGAAAGTTTCTTTTGCATTAGTTTCTCACGTCTACTTTTGGAACAGAAAGTCTCACAGAAAGACAGATCAAAACTCATTTCAAAAGCGGGACACTTGATATCTTCATTCTCTAATAGACAGCTCTCAGACTTTCTCATTCCACTATTAACATGGTCTCTCTGGCCAACACAATCAAATCGTGGTACAAATACAGATTTTCTTCTCACTCAAACCATAGTCGTGGCTTTTATTAGATGATCGAGATATTCTGTCAAGAAAGAACATCTTGGCATCGATAAATACAGCTGATCGCTTCAAAAGCATTGTAAATAAGCATAACCGATTTGAGGCAAGTATCAGCAGTCGAAAAATTCAAGAATGCCCAATACACGACGACTCGTTTTCCTCACTCTCGCTCCGCAGACCACCACCGTTCCTGAGCCTGCCCCCTATGGCCTGCGGTTATTCAACGTCCGCTGTTTTTCTCTGTTTACTGAATATGCACAGCTAGCTCCTTCGCCTGGTCAGAAGGGTCTAGGTGAAAGAGACCACCACGAGCCCCACATTGTGTTGACTCAGTTGCCTTGCCTCAGGCGCGACAACATCCCCTGAGGAGAGTGACAGTTCGTGAGATTTCAGACCCTCTTCCCTGATCCCTCACTCCTGTCAGGGGTCACCGCTTTCCAAGCCCAAAGCGTAGCCTGTTCCCCTCCCTTACTTGTAAACCAGTTTAATCTACCTCATTGTTTGTCTGAAGACCTTCTCGCCTTCCTCAGAGTTCACCCATCAAAACATTGTCAGACTGCCACATGTCGCTTCTTGACATATTTATCCATAGGCCGTCCCGAGGTCCATTCTGTGAACGCTGATGCACGTGTAAGGTGAATTTGATCGTTGGGAAATAGAAATGTCATGATAGACATTGAAGGTTATAGAATATAAGAAAAATAATAGCAGAATGTTTTGCGAATCCAGCCCCAGTCGGGACAGGGATATTTCAGCAGCTCTTTTACTCTGTTAGTTTATTCAAGTCTAGATACCGTGACTCAGGCTAGGTGGAGTGTGGTGTGAAGCGTGCCACCGAATCTCAGCACCGACATCTGCGGGTTAGGAAGCGTCAGGTTAATGCCGAGCGCCTCCTACATCTTCCCGCTCTCACGGAGCACAATTCCAAAAGTTGAGACAGACCCCAGAACACTCTCCAGACGGCAATTGAGGGAACCCAAATGGGAACAGTCAAAGGCTACTGGCTGGCCATCGTGTTGACGCACAATTTTTTTCAGATGACGCACCCTCATCTGCATGGATTCCAGGCAAAACTGTTTACTCGCCTAGATGGATTGGATGAATGCCGGATTTGCCATTCTCAAGCCTTTTCGACCTTTCATTGTGCCTAAAATTGGCGATGTCACAATCATTATATTATTGTGTTGAGATTCACTACATATAGCATTGACTTTTAAAATATATCTTAGAAGCAATTCTTTTTGCAAGGCAGAGCATTCCTGGTGTGTCCGTGTTGACGTCTATCATGTCCAAAATGTGATTACATCACATGACTTTGGTTGCTGAATGGTATGCTGATCACGTTCCACATCAGTTGTAATGTTTTATTTACAATGTGTCTGAGTTAATATTAAACCTTGCCAAAGATTTGATGCCATATCTGCATCTCCAGTAAAGGTAAATGGATGTGGTCGCGGGCGTGGACCAGAATTCAGTCTTTCAGTCACGGCATTTGAACATTTTCCACATCAGCTAATTTCCTCCA
The DNA here is from genome assembly GCA_027497675.1 of Cyprinella lutrensis. Lineage (NCBI taxonomy): Eukaryota > Metazoa > Chordata > Actinopteri > Cypriniformes > Leuciscidae > Cyprinella > Cyprinella lutrensis. The sequence goes on along the minus strand of JAOTRC010000014.1, from coordinate 19,788,952 downwards.
ATCCTGTACTCCTCTTCACCACAACCATTAGTCTTTCCACTCTCAATCTCTCCGTCCACAATCACTAACTCACTTTCTTTCTCTTTCTCCCCCTTACTCATTTTTGTTCTTTCTGAAGCATGTTCTGAAGCTATATAGTCTCTGCAGCCACAGTGAGTAGTAGGCCAGTGACACATCACAACAACCTGCTGGTGTTCATAACCATATCTGACTCACCGCTTAGCTTGACTCACAGTTTAGTCAAAATTCATTCTTTACACAAGTAGAATCTATTCAAGAACAGGAGTCCAATTAAGTAATTTATGCTTTTGTCTTCTGCAAAACCAACTCAAAACCACTGGAGGAAGTTATCATAAAATCAGGCTTGTACAATGGCCCAAAAACATACAGTATTTGGACATTTAGGGCTCTATCTTGCACCTGGCGCAAATGACTTAATACACTAACACATGTACCATTCCTATTTTGCACCCACGCAAAGCGGGCTTTTCCCTCCACAGCTGCACGTTGGTAAACTAGGAAATTAACGGCAAATATGTGTTTAACGGCGAAACGGTGTTTCGGCAAATATGTACAAAATATGATAGTTCTATCTGTAAATTAAGATGTTTTATATACTACTTTTTGTAGTAGTCTGAGGAAGACATCTTCTTCTAGATGAGCAAGCAGGAAGTGAACTGATCTGGTCATGTTAACTATTCACAATAGTCACATGACATTAATTGATTTTAATCAAGACAATCTATTTTGTCATTTAAAAGTTGAATTTATTGCTCAAAGTCAATAACAACATTTTTAGGGCTTCCAGAAATAAGAAAAAAGCTGCGGTCACAATTGTGACCGAAGGGATTAATATGTACTGTAGGCATGGGCACAGTAGTTGTGGTTGTTTGCAATGTTTTACTCATTTAATCACCTTGGTAATTAAGTTCAGACACCTAAAATGTCAAATAAATCTCTGTGTGACACATATTTACGGTGAAGTTGATCAAAGAAGTGATTCTTAAAGTGGGTATTGATGGGTATGTGAAATAGCCAGATAATACCATTGTCTTGATGAAGGCTTATCTTACAGAATGTCTCCCATAAATACCTGGCAATGCACAGTGACATCAAACACCAAACCATAAGCACAACCCTTTCTTTGTTTCTAAGCTGTTCTGAACTTGTTCTCTATGTCGTCTTTCATTTTTGCCAATCCAATAACTACTTAGAGGTCATTAATTAATTTCCTGTTGTCTAAGTGGAAAACCAGGGGAGTTTTTTTTTCCCACTGGACGGCTGCTTTGTGTGGTGTGTGTGTGTTTATTGTGTGTTGTTCATTGTGCTTCTGGACACCATGAATCATGCTTTTCATGAGGCTGATTCAATGCAGTAAAATCTGTTCCTGACGACTATATTAGAAACAGCTTCTGGAGAGAGTGAAAAATATATTTGTTATATATTTTTTTCGGGGTGGTGTTGTTTTCACACAGGCAGTTTTTCTATTGCCAAATACTCTCATACTCTTTCTATGTAGAAAGTAGAGTCTGATTCATCTGTTATTTTATCTGTCCATCTAGTTGCATGTTCAAAAGGTTAGTAAGCATTGCCGCGAAAAGTTCAAGGATATAAACAATATTTTTGTCAATACGTACAGTCACTCGTGCAGATGGAGCATAAACTATTACTGCATTCTCGCCCCCAAACCAGATTTAAACGATTAAAATCCAGACTGAAGTATTCAATTACAACCAGAGAGTTTTATAAGGCAGATCTGCATGACCTTTTAACCTTTGCTTCAGATTTAATCGGTTTTTTAGGCTATTGCTTTAAACCTAGCAAAGTGAATTATTTTATAGCAGACTATGATTCCTGTTTTGAGTCCAAATTTCCTTTCTATAACACAGAGACCCACAAATAGCAGCAGTGATCAATGGGCACGAGCGCACACTTTGACAAAAGCGCGAGGAAATGGAAATGCCAAACGGATTGCCCCAAAAGTACATATAATCAAAGGCCCAGAGCCTTAGGGTCAGATGGAAAATGCATTGAGCATAGAGGCAGACAAACACACACATTCAAACATCTGATCATCAGAACATCAGCTGTGTTTACATCCCACACCTTGTTGGGAAATCTCTCTGAAAACTGATTCATGTTCACTTTCCTGTTATGTGCTTACAGTTCACTGAGCTGAGAATAAAGCAGGTCAGTTAGGCCACACCAGTCAGCAACCCTGTTTTTCCTCATGGTGGAGTCACTTTACAGGCTGTGACCTGTGGAAATGGAGTATATTAAGATGAGCTGTATTGCATGGTTCAGCAGCGCTGAAGTAAAATGGATGTATTAACTCTGTGCTTAGAAAAGTATCTAAGATTTTACATCAGGGTTATTACTAAAACTAATTTTAAAACTAACTAAAACTAAACTAATTATTACTAAAAATAATTTCATTGTTTATTGAACTAATGATGAAGTTAAATATAAATATTAGTTGAAAAAATGTCAAATTTAAATCAATTAGTTGCCAAGGTAACATTTTAGATTTTCTAAGTTTCTGAGCACTAAAATTACTAACTGAAAAAAAAAAAATATCTGAACCAAAACTAAAACTGAAAAAATATAAAAATATATATAATAATAATAAAAGATTTACAAAAATAACAAACATGACAAAGCACTTAACACAATTACAAAAATTAACTTATAAAAATGCTACTACAAAATAATACACTATAATTGTATATAAATAAAACTCAAATAGCATTGGTTAACATACTCAAGTTTAGGTAGGTTTGTGCAATTTTTTTTTTTTTAATGACAGGAAGTGGAATAACAGGTAATGGCACTCTGGGAAATGAAGGCTGCTTATGAAATTCCATATAGAAGGTAAAAGAAAAAATAATTCTCTACTATATAGTAGGTGAAAGACAGTTTGTGACAAAATAAGTGTGTCCGAATTCACAGTACACATAAAAGTCTCCTACTCATACTCAACTGATGCTGATGGGTCACATAAGGACAATATGGTGAATGTTGTACATTGAGATTATATTTCTCACATTCAAACTATATAGAATGTACTTTTCAGCAGTTGCAAAGTAATTCAAAATGTGATTTCAGACAAAGCATTCCTTCGCTCATAAATTGGTTCATATATCTCCCTGTAAGCCTGTGAGGTCAATAAATATAAAAACTTTAGACTTTTTCAATTACAGCTTCCAAATGAGAGTAAAACCTCAGATAGGAACAATTAAAACCCCAAATCATCTCAGTTTAATTCTGAATGGCACACAACCCTGCATTGCACGGACGCACACACACACACAAATTTCACAATACATCACAATTTTAAAATGACCTGATAGTTCCAGGTTTTCCATGAGCTCACTAGTTGTTGGAACCAAGTTAATGAGTCTTGCCATCCAACTTGCAGATTTGATGCAGAATCAAGCTAAGCAGGTTAGTTCCTAAAACTCCTATGAATTATACACATGTATTTGAAAGCCAATCCATTAAAGTGGAACAATGCCACAACAGAAACCAAAAGGTTGGCTGATTCTGTGTCATTATAAGCTGGACTCTCCAGAGCACCCCACTCCTGCTGAGAGCTTGAATGAGGTCTTATTGTTCAGGAACCCAGTCATTGATAAGCACAACATCCGAGCTGAGCTGAGACGCACCATTCAAGCTTCTGGGAATGAAGTTGACACATTCAGCTTCCTTCCCTACTGCCCGGTATTAAGCTAAATGCAAACTTTCCTGTGTTTGGCGATACCAATTGACCATTATTCTTTATTGCCAGGAATCAAGCAATGTTGGAAGTAATGTGCTTGGATGATGTGTTATCACGGAAGGTTGCCGTTGAGGAAATAGCCCTCGAGAACTTGCCAATGCCCATAAGGGACATGAGCTTTTCTACCATGCAATGTTAATTGACTTTTGCTGAGGCGTTCTCAGTAGGAATGTTTGGGATATGTTTCTCAGTGTGCTTTCTGCAACCTTCTTCCATAAACAGCCCTCTCCAGCTCCTCCATTTGGCCTCAGACCACCTACTGCTGGCCTGTCAGCGAGACCACTGGGGGCTCTCCATTCACTGAAGATGTGAAAATGCGAACACGTGTGTTTTGAATTCACAATCATTTCCAAAAGGTTCCCTTTGATTCTGAGCAGATATGGTTTTCCCCCTATTTAATTATGCAGCAAATTTCACGTATTAGTACAACTGCGTTTCGATTGAGCGAGTGATTGAACCTTGGACAGTGACAACATTTCCTGCTGTCCACGCTCGTCATGCACCTGGCAGGAGGTGGTGACATCATGGAAGATCTCTTACAAAGCTGGCTTTACATTGTCAGATGCCTCATAAACCAGTTTTGTTATGGAATAACAAAAGCCATAACCATGGAAATTAATAAAAGGAACTTGATTAAACAGGTACACCATGATGACTAAAATAAGTGAGACACCTTATGCCAGAAAAAGTAAGGTTCAAAAAAACAAGGCGCGGATTGTGCCTAAATCAATTGGTGGGTGCAATGGAAAGTCAAAAATGTTTTCCATAGTAGAACTAAATTGTTTATCACCACTTAGCATTTCACCATGTACAATGCAAGAATCAGAGGGATTTGGAGGGCTTGGGAGCTTATTAGTTTGTTGTTCTCATAAGAAGGTTCATTGTGAGCACAAGCCAGTGCCAACTGTTCAGGGATTAGAAGACAAACAACAACACTGAACAGCAATTGTGGACTGGTGAGATCTACTCACAGTAACATTAATTTCTAAGGAGAATCAAAGCCTTGTGGAGATGGCGTTCCAGCAATCTCAGCACCATTCATAGTGTAAAAGTGTGGATCAAATGCACCATGAATGAAGGTCATAATGCAGGTGCTGCTATTCACAGGAAACTAAACCAAGAATCACTTATCCAGATATTCCAACAGATGCATGCCACTTTCCCGCCAAACTCCTTGTTACTTTGTCACTATCACAACAGCATGTTCGCATCAAAGGATTACAACATCCTCCCATCTGAAAATTTATTTTCATTCTTTTTGTAAGCCTGGCTGTTCTTAAAATAAAAAGGTACTTTGACAGAGCTGCTTCCAGAGATAAACCTTGTTTTCAGGGGATCTTCAAAGCATTTGTATAGCAGAGGATATTGATACAGCCTGAAAAGGATTTATAGTGTTCATTACACAGTTTCTAGGTAATGTCTGACAAAATAAGAATGTCTAATTATTTTCTGAAGCCGTTGACCCCAGAATGCCTGTTTGTACCTTCACACTGAATGGTTATGTTTTTTATACAAACTTTTGAACGCCTTTCAAACCAATGCACAACCACAAAGGCTCAAAGTCTAATTTGATTTGCCATCAAGTCTCAATAAGGACTGTGTTTATGAGTCATAATACAAATTTGATGCCATTGTTATCCCTTTGAGATATATAATGAGATAATCTTCTGTATAAGTTCATACTAGTTGGTCGAACAAAAATCATTGCAACGTTCTGGGAACTTTACTTATTTAGCAACTGGGAGTCATTCACTGGTTTTAAAGGAACCTTCTGTGTTTGCTACTGTAGGTTATATTATACAAGACAATTATATGCCAATATTTTTAAATATATGTTAACTTAGCTTGAAATGCACAGTGCAATTTATTAAAGGGTACATATCATGTTTTTAAATCATTCATTTTGACATATAAATCATACATTTATGGTAAAGCATAAGTAAAGCATAATTGCAATGCTTAGATCTGAATTCCTCATTATTATAGCTCCACAGGCCCCTTTTCTACCCCTTTTCTGATGTGCGTCTGTGAGCAACTCGTTTTGAAGCGGCCCCTTTAAATAAAAAGGACATGTGTCACACCCCGCCCGCTCACAAGGTCACTGAGTTCACACTCAGCTCAAATCCACCCCGTTCGGCAATTTTTGTAGTTTGATAAGAGACGATTATATACTATAGCTTCAAAGAACATTTTTATTCACACGTTGACAAAACGTCACAAAAACGGAAGACTTGCCCTTCAAGCCTTACATGTTTCGAGCCAGAGCGATTTGAAAAAGACGACGATGAACCTGCAGAACAACGTCTTCATATGGATGCAGTGCAATTGTATGTAACATTAACTGTATTGTGTTATAAGTGAAAGTCGATTATTTCTCTTGTTAAAACAAGCACACTGATAACATAAATGACTACGGTCTAATCTTACCACTAAAAATCTGTATTGATAAAATGATACGTTTAGAAAAACATCAGAAAACAGCATCTAAATGACCATTGATGAAACTCAAGAACAATAATATTGCAGACGTGTAACGTTACTTAAAAACAAAAACAAAGAACGACAAAGGTACTGCTAAACCATGACCACCATGTGTTTTAAGAAAGTAAAGTACTTTATTTTTATTAACGATATTTACAGCTTATCGAAATGCTCTGTTCGT
>JAOTRC010000014.1:19750605-19764569 GCA_027497675.1 Cyprinella lutrensis | reverse complement strand
TTTTTAAGAGTGTATAGAACCTTTTAGGGGTTCTAAATACGTAGCGCTGATAGAACCTTTTAAGGTTCTATATAGAACCTTTTCTTCTAAGAGTGATAATCACATGGATTTCGGCAGAGGCATGAGAGAGTAAAAGACAGAAGGAAAGACAGAACAAAGAGTGCGAAAGGATTAAGTCTAAAATGCAACATGGAAAAAGCAGGTCTGAGATGGAAACATGCATGTGGAGCCAAACGGTCAGGGCAGGGCTGAGGTTGGGTGAAAAAGGGCCAGAGAAAAGTGGCTATTTCCCCTGGCTCTGCTCTATCAGATTAGCATCAATACATGGCCTCATCGCCACTGACATGAGAACACTTATGAAACTGGGATGCAAATGTGATACTCCGGAAAGAACAAGAGGACCCGTACAAATCCACAGCCAAATGCATCACAAGCCAATGTCAGAAATAAACTTTTTTTATTAGGATCAATATTTATGCCCTGGAATTGATTTAGGAGCTTACTTATTTCTTAAGTTCTAACAGCTAACTGTTAACTGCTGTTTTGTTGTTTTGGGAATCAAAGTACAATCTACTCCCCACACAAATCTATCTTATGACTTCAGTTCAGAAAACTTGCAGTATAATGAAAAGTACCTGAATGGACAACTTTAATTATACTTTTATTGTGCCTTTGTGTCCTTTTAGAAACTTTTTAAGCTTTTAAAACTTTTCATTTATTGCACAAATAACAGTAAGTAAATGATGACAATTTTAATTTCTGGGTAAACTGCTCCACTAACACTTTAACATTAGTTAACTACTTTAGTTAACAAGAACTAATAATGAACTGCACTTGAACAGCATTTATTAATCTTTGTTAGTGTTAATTTCAACTTTTACTAATACATTATTAAAATCGAAAGTTGCATCCGTCAAAGCATTATTGAATTTACTCAACTTCAGTGGTTGACATTGTGCTAAATCATTTTTGAAAGTTCACTTAACTTATTTGTTTAAGTAAATAATACCTTACTCAGTAAGTTAATCTAACTACCAGTCCAACTCAAAGAAACAAATAAGCACAACTAAAGTGGTTTAGACAACTAAACTCTAAAAAGCTTTGCAGCTGGTTGCCTTCATTTTTAATTAAGTCGATTCAACTTACTTTCTCCAAATATCTCACCAAGATACTTGTATAGCCTTCACATTAAGAATCCAAATGCAGAGAGCACAAACCACACTGTAAATACAACACAGTATATATGCCCGTGTATGAATGAGTGAGTGAATGGGTGAATGAGAGGCAATATGTAAAGCGCTTTGGTGGCCATTGGGTCTGTGAAAGTGCTATATAAATGCAGTCCATTAACACAGCACAAAAGATATTGCCATCATTAAAGAAATTATTTAAGGCCAATTCTGTAAAACAGCAATTTTCTGTCTGCATGAGGTGCAGATAACAAAGATGCATTAACAAATATACTGGTCATGGTTATGTTAGTCAATACGTTGAATTAAACCTTATTGTAAAGTGTTACCACAATTCCTATAACTGCTTAACTTTAAAATAGAAAAAATAAAGCAAGACTCAATTAAAAAACATGGTCTCACCTTGGAGTCAATTTGCATCCAGCATTCTCAACTTACTTGTAGTGTCATTTGAAAGCTGGGTGAAAACATTAGCCTACTTGGATTGCTGCACTGAGTATTATGTAATGTCCTTCACTAGAAGCACAGACATAAATAAAAGTCTGTTTCAGGTCATCTGTGTTTCTCTTAATAGTTCACATGTGAGACAAGTAAATGACCCACAGTGAACCAGGACTCACTCCACCAGAGTTTTCTGTAGACAGGGTGGCCCAAAGGGTCCCTGCCGTGGTACAATCATTTGTTTGTTTGTTTGTTTGTTTGCTGGTTTGCGTGAAGGAAGACATTAAGCGGGGAATGCTTTCTGAACCATTGGACACCAAATACCTTGAATAGACTCACAGGAGGCATGTAGACACTTACTAATACGCACGCAAAGGCATTAAAAGACCTTAGAAGAATAAGACAAGTACCATATCATTACTGGTCACAGAACATCACATAAAAAAAAAAAACTTTTCAAGAATTATTGGAAGTGTCAGGTTCAAAGATATTTAAAAATTTGATGAAAACTAACCGTAACAAATACTGAGCACTGTGTTCCAAAATCCAGTAAACTGCATTAGTGAGCATAAGAGACTTCTTTAAATACATTTTAAAAATCCTATCAATCCCAAACTTTTGTAGTAAAGTTCAGTTAGATTATAATTTTGAATATTTTACCCAAAATTTGTCTATGTAATTTCTATTAATATTTTAGTGTTGAACGAATTTTAAGCAAAATTATTTCATTTAACACTAAAATATTAATAGAAATTGCATTAAAATATTATTACAATTTGCTAATTTAATATATTTTAAAATGTAAGTTTTAACTGTGATGGCATTCCTCCAGTCTGGCATTCCAAACTGTGCTGCTTTTTTCAGGATTCATCGATTAATAACTTAAAAAAAGCATTATTTATAATATGTTTGTAACAATGTAAATGTCTTTACTGCTACTTTTGAGCTATTTTATGCATCCTTGCTGAATAAAAATTAGAAAGTTAGAATAGAAAATTACAAATGAACATTTGAAAGTAGTGTATGTATTTTTATATTTGTTAGGGTGCTTACCAACAAGTTAATTGAATAAAGAGCAAAAAAAGGCTTGATTTACACTAACAGGGCCTGCTTTGTGCCTGGGGTCAGAAGGGGTAAAATGAAGCCAAGGAAACTCACAAATTATTGGGCTAATTCAATAGTGTTTCATTGGAAGCATGTGCACATCCACGGCCTTGATGACAATTTCAGCCTACATGCAACACAGAAAAGATCTACAGTTAAAGCAGAGGAAGGGAATAGTTTAATTGAGAAAGATGTTGCTTAAAAATATCAGTCTCCCAGGTATGTTTTTAATTGAGTTTTTTTCATTGAATGCCCTTGTCTCACTTTAAAGCGAGTCACATTACAGAATTAAAATGGCATGCTCACGTTTTATGTTCTCTGTATATTGCCATTCAAAAGTTTGCTGTAAATAAGATTTTATAATGAATACTTTTACTCAGCAATGATGCATTCAATTAGTCAAAATTTACAGTAAAGACATTTATAATGTTATAAAAGATTTTCAAAGAAGTTCATTTTCGTATTTATCAAAGAATTTCCACAACACTATTGAAATGCACAAGTATTTTCAACGTAATAATAATAATAAGAGGAAGAAGAATAAATGTTTGTCAATATCATATGACAATAATTTCTATAGGATCACGTGACTGAAGACTGGAGTAATGATGCTGAAAATTCAGCTTTGCATTACATGAATAAATTACATTTTAAAATATATTAAAATAGAAAACAGTTATTTTAAACTGTAATAATAGTTTTTATTTTATTTTCATCAAATATATGCACCCTTGGTGAGTCTTTCAAAAATATTTGACCCCAAGATTTTGAATGGTACTGTCGTTACTTAACATGAATATTCAGTCAGATATCAGATAATCGTTTGATGTAGAAATTAAAAGTTAATTTGAGACTTGGTTTAGCATTTTGCTTTGGAAAATGCAAAATTTTCTGGATAAATATTACATCGACTGAAGTCATCATGGGATGAATGGAACACTAAGAGACCACATCAAAGTAACCTATTCTGCAGAAATGACAAGAACCCACATATGGCGCTGAACTATCGAATGACCCAAATCAATTTAAGATCAATGGTTGACAAAAGACTGTCACACAGAGAAACAAATTGGGCAGAACATCACCAGTAGATGACAATATAGTTCCTCACCTATAAATCATTTCATTTCAGCCATCATTTACTCATCCATCATGTTGTCTCAAACATGTTCAGTTTACAGGATTGTAAACATTGCTCACACCAGGAGTCACACCAGGTTAGATGTCACTGATGGCAAGCTTTCATTGTTACAGACAATTTGGAATATAGCAAGTCATGTTGTGTCCTTTAATGTTGATTTGTGTCATTTCCGTAGCTTGACAACCCTTGGTAACTTTTTGTGTTAATCCAAAAGAATAGTGTCAAACACTTCTGCTTTTGGGTTTCACAGAAGAAAATGGCTTTGGAACAATATGAGAGTGAGTAAACTTTCCCTTTGAATTCTTATATCAATCATCTGTCCACTGTCATACAGTATGTTACTACTGTCTGTATACTGTGTGCACACAAAAAAAAACTTTAAAAAAATGTTCTTTTGAACCTACACATTGATATTTAGGAGTCATTTTCTTTCGTACCAGGATGGAAAAGTTTTGGTGGCTGAACAATGCTTGTTTCCATTGCATTAAGTTTGCCTGAAGGCAGCTGTCAAGCTAAACTGTTTCTTTCTTAAGCTCAAGCAAGACAGTGAGCTACTTACCCTGCATATCTGAAATCTGAAAAAGGGTCTGGATCTTATAAAGAGTGGACATGAATGGGACAAAGGGATGTGGCCTAGGATACGTCTACATAAATCCAGATACATTTGAAAACAGCGTTTTCGTTTAAAAACTTTCTCCGTCCATACTAGCATTTCAGTTAAATTCACCTTACTGCGAATGCGTGAAACCTCACAAAAGCTCACAGAGATGATACAGATAAATAAATCATCTCAAAGAAAAATATATAAAATAATCTGTGTCCAGGTCGCACTCAGTCACCATATGTTTGATCTAAAACGCAACTTACTGCAGGACAGCATATATGACTATTTTTTCTGTCATCTTTGTACAGTACTGCGATATGAAGAGTGAGCAATGTAACATATTTTAGCAACAGTTTAAAAGTGGATAGCATATAAGAGGCACAATACTGGTAAACATGAATATCTGTTGGTACAACATGGATCACACAAACACAGTTCACACTACAACGCGAAAACGGTTTTCAAACGGCGTTTTCAAATTTATCCGTTTTGGAGAGCGTATTCCAAAAGCTACGTTTTCATTGACTTAAAATGCTGTCTCAGTATGGACGGAAGGCCAAAACGGAGAGAAAAATGAAACGTATTAAACGAAAACATATAAGTGTGGACATGGGCCTCATTAGACCTTTTTTGTCTCGTTTTGGGGTGTTTTTGAGAGAACCTCTCCTCTGTTCCTGTAAACTCTTTACGCTATCAGAGCATCTGACAAATAAATGATACTCCTGAATGGAGTTAGTTCTTTTTTGAGTTGCTTTAAAGCAGTTGTCTAATAAAATAGTTGTTTAAAATTTTAGAATGTCTAATTCAGTTCAGCTATTGTGTCACCGTGATAAATTAGCTGTAACTCTAGACATCTGATAACAAGCTGCAGGTACATGCTGTCTTTGTTTAGTGTGACAACATGTCCTCACTCCCGGGAGCATGTTACAGGTATTTATTTAACTTTAGACCATTTTTTGTTACTTGTATGTATTTGTGAATACCCAAATCAAACAGTTACTCACCCTCAAGGCATTCATGATTTTGTTGATCTGTATTTTGCAGACCATCTACAGTGCTCTTTTCTATTCAACAAAAAGGAAGCAGATTAATAGAGTCAAGCTAAAAAAAAAAAAAACTAAAAAAAAACACAAAATAAGTTCATACATCCATTCACTATACTCCAAACTACTCAAACAATATGATATGTGAGGAACAGACCAAAAGTCATGCAAAGGTCGATGTTATGCATTTTGCTAACGGCCCCGATCCAAACATAGGTAATGAATTAAAGCCAGTTCACCAAGAATGAAAACTATGTAAGCATTCACACCAACAGCTGATAATGTTTTGTTTATTATGAACACATGCTGCAGATATGTCCTCTACCACTTTAAATGTTGCAGCTCTTTAAAGTCGGATGGATTTTGATTGGCTGTCAATATTTATATTGTTTTCCACAAGCTGGAAAAAAAATCTGAATGTGATTCTAAAAATATTATTCCTTTGTTTTTGTTTTTTGTTTTTTTATCATTACAGCGGTTTTGTTTTTGTTTTTTATCATTACAGTGGTTTTGTTATGACTACAACTTAACTTAGTTAGGTACAGTCATCGCCCTTGCCTAGTAATTTAGCAAACCCTGCACAACATTTTTGATTAAAAGGAAATTATAATGGGCGGAATTTGACTTTTTGATTAAGTACGCCGAAAGGACAAATTTATATATTTATTTAGACAAATTTAAGCTTAAACACTCAAAGAAATAACTTGACAGGTTTGGTTTTATTTCCTATGGTAAGAAAGTCTTTCAATTCTAAATAGATACATCAGCTAAAAAAAATAATTTAATTAACGTATAGATGACCTCAAAGCAAGGACTAAAGGACACATTCTCAATTTTTATATCACAGTGATTGACGTCTACAACTCATCAGCAGAGTCACTATGGCTGCAAGCACAACACATGCTCACGTACACACACAGCGCATGTGAATTGTTTCTTGAGCGTAGGTACAGGTGGGCTGGTTCTCAATCACACACACTTACCCAATCCGGCCTCTACAGCCAGCGCAGTTTGTGTGCTGTCCTGCACTCAGGTGGAAACTTCAAAGCACATACGCCACACTTTCACAGCAACAGACAGAGCAGGTAGGCACCATCTGCATTCTTGGACTGTTTATTTATTCACCAGAAACGGCAATCACAGCTGGCCTGTGAGAAGAAATAACAGTATTTATAATTTATACAGAGTTAAAATAATCGTAAACTTAAATTTGGCAGAGAATTGATCCAGAGTCAGTGTTAAGATTGCATGGGTATTTTTTTCAAAGGGCAAAAAATGGACAAAAATTTGAGTCTATTCCTAAAGATCCGTCATCCTCCCTGAAAAGTGAATGCTAGTACTTGTTTCCTGTTGCTGTCAGACACAGATCAGGAAAGAGTCATGTGAGAAGCGATAAATCTAGTCTGATAAGTTTTTGGGGTGTTCGAGGAAGGGCTGAGTCAGGATATGGGTGACACTCGAGCTGCTTTAGGGAGGACAAGTCTTAAGCTTTAAATGAGAGCAAAAAATGTTGAGAACATGCTGTAATCTAAGAAAACACTAGACTCGAATGACCCACAAGCACAAAAACACATTCGGCTGTTTTTTTAAACTATGAAAGGATGTATTTTTTTCCATCTACTGAATTTCAACCTTAAAAATAGATTTGTAACCACAGATATAATTATTTTGTAATGTATGTATTGAGAAGTACATTTTTTGTTTGTTAACAAGCAATAATGCATGCTGTTCAACTTTTAGATTGTAATAGGGAATTTTCGTGGAACATCTAAACAGCTGAACGAGCATAAACCATAATGTTGCATAAACATTCCAAGGTAATTAGTTTCTATTAATCGTCAACTAATTCAAAGCTGTTGTCACGTATTCCGGTGACATTAAAAATGTCAACATCTCTGTTTTCGATGTGTGCTCGGGGCAAAGATTAACGGAGCTTGGCTAACAGTCCGAGTAATAAAGTGGCATTTTAAGCAATGTGGAAAAGTCCTTACAAGGTAACTAAACAGCTTAGTCCTCATTTCAATTCCTCTTCAATCTCTGAGATTTAAACATGATTGCAAATAAAATAAATGTACTGCACCTGTAACCTGCACATGCCATCTTACAAGATCTTTGCTCGTATTAAAAGCTTTACGTAACATTAAACGTTGGGAGCTTGTGATGGAACTAGTAAAACTTTAGCTAAATAAAGTGCCTCTAACTTCCTGGGAACCGAGTAACTGAAGGTCATTATGGGTGGGACAGGGCCCAGGGCAAAGAAGTTCTGCTCTCCACATACAGGGTGGTTTCGTGTGACTGAACAGTGTGTATCTGCATGGACGTTATTTGCTTTAAGTGGGCAATGGGCATGTAATAGTCTTGTAAAGCCCTCGAGCAGTGCAGGAAACATAGCGGAGGTAAGCTGAACTGGGACTCCGACATTTAGAACATTGCCATATGTCCCACATGAGCGGTTTAGGCATATGACCTTCTCCCCTGATTGTGAGAGATCAATCCGAGATGATCGCACACAATAAGGAACTGCACTTAGACAATTATCTTATAAAAAAGACAATGACAGTGGCTCTAATGATCGTTTCTAAACCCAGAGAAATGTGCTCTGTGACAATCAAAAAAAGTTTGCAGACCAGACACACTAGCATTGATGCATGCAGCATTTCACTGTTTTGTCCACAGTGAAGTTTATCTCTAAATGAATGTGGTAGTCAGGTCAAAACAGTAAACATAGCAGAGAAGGGGGTTGTTTATCTTTTTATATAAAAAAAAACACTTACAACAGTACTTGCGCCACAATGATTTGATAAAACATTGGCATCCTTTACTTGTCCACATGATCCAATAGCGGTGTCTGCCATGAGAGACGGTCATCTGAAGGACAAAGCAAAATTACACGATTTTAGTATGTTATATTGTCAGAATCTTTATTTCAACACAGTGTTTGACCCGTTTAGTAAATTGAGAAAATATCTATGGAAGCACAAGATGCGGTTTATGAGACGTTCTGTCTTCTCAGTAACTTAAAATAATGTAACTGTAAACTAAGACAGTTCATCTAAAGAATAAATAAATGATAAGACTTTTCATTTTATGTCATAACAAAATCAGATGATATTATTTACATGTTAAACAGAACAAGGACTGAAGCTTCAAGCCTTCTCACACACATATTCAAGCTCCAAAACAAATGCAAATCAATGCTATACTTTTGTGATTTACTGCACGTCATATAATAGCTTTGTGTGGTAAAGATAAAACATTTCTGAGGCTGCTCAATTCAGGAACAAATTATGCAGGGAAATTCGTGAACAAATGATAACAGTTTTTGTGACTCATTTTAAGAAATGTATTAAAAATTAAGAATGTTACATTCATGCATTGGATATCACTAATTTAGCAACCATGGAAAATGAATGGTTCCTTGGTTCCTTTCCTTTTATGTCAAAAAAAAGGTTAATGACATGAGGGTGTTTGGGGTGAACTATTCCTTTAATACACTTTAGGGCCTTAAACTGTGATAAATTACCTGGGAATCAGATCTAATTGAGCTATCTGAAGAGGCCATTGTAAATGTTGCCATCCTGGAACGCTGTAAATTGTTTATGCTCAACGATTGTCGTTAAGACATATTGGGCATGACGGGACGTGATGATGTGTAATTGGGAATGTTTGTGATACAGAGACTGCTTTGTGACCCACTCTAATGATCTAAATGCCACAACACGACTGTAAAACCCACAGTTCAGTATTCATGCTTTCAAGTTTACTATCAAATAAATCCATGTCTCAACGCAATAAATTTATTTAAAATGCTTTATGGTTTGCATTTGGCCAAACGTACATTAACAAATCTAAATCATAAATTTGAACTTGCTTTTGTGGTTGTCATTTTGTTGGAGCAAGACTGCAAATGTGATACTTTTTCCTTTCGCAGTTCATGCAGATATTAGTATTCTACAAGTATAAATAAGTAGGACGGTGCTCAGAAATTACACTCTTCACGTTTTAGGTCTAAATGGATAAAAGTAATAGTGGAAATTGAGTTTGCATTGTAATTGCATAAACTTATGGCACTGTTCTGGCACTTATCTGCATTGTTTTTTTCACACAAACATTCAACAGAGACAAAACCAAAGGGCCTCTTCCTTTTGTATCCCACAGTCCAAGATATTGGATGACATTTTGACTATTTCACATGATTACAGAACTATCAATCCATAATCTAAGTGGAACCTGCAGACCAGTATGGCTGGGTGGAGTATCACGATCAGTTCAGAGGATGCTCACAGTGGTTTGGCTGTAATAGATCACTCCACTGCCAAACGTTCTCCCAATGGAAAGCTTTTATTCCATTTTCATTTACCTACTCAGGGTGTAGCATTTCAGAGATGCTTCCTTTAATGGTTAATGGAGAAAGATCAGGACTCCACCCAGATAACAGCCTCTTGCATTCCTGGCAGAGCCCCCTTACCCTGCAGTAAGAAAACACCAAGCCATTTATCAGTGCGGAAATCAGAGAGAACAAAAAAGAACACTTCACCCAAACTTTTCTTTTCTTTTTTTACAAATTGGGTTTGGGTTAATCATTGCATAAAGAAGATTCAATTTACCCAGTGTAAATATTAGACAAATTACAATAGCTGCAGTCCACGGTTTTTCGTCTTTGTCGCCATCTCTCTTCGAAATCTGCAATTGCAGTCATTGGCGGAATTATCAACTTTACACGAATTGTAGTTCGACACGGCACAGCGTGGATGAACGCAATGTTTGAGGAGAGCGTGCAGCTGTCAATCACCGCAAGTCATCAGAATCACTTTCTTTTGGAAGCATGACAAACATAATTTTCTCAAGAAAATATCATATGAACAAATAAGTAACATCCACTTGTGTTCTGGTTCTGACATTGCAGTTATTATACTTTGTTCTCAAGTTGTTAATGTTAACAACGTCAGCATTGCGTGGCCACATGTAATGTCCTTTCGATCATCAATGATGTGATTCACATGGTTTCGGTTGCAGTTTCTTTTTTCTGTAGCCACTCCGAAGTCCGAACAAAGTCATTTGGACCTTTTTGGATCCGCCATTAAATTGATAAGTTTATTTATATCTAGTGCGAGAAAAGGCTATATAAATCTTCTCCACCTCTAACATCCTCACACTCAAAATAGCCTACTAGCCGAGACTCCTCCTTTACGTGTACAGATGTGACGTAATAACTAAATATAGCCTAAAGCCGAGACTCTTCTTTATGTGACGTAATGACTGAATATAACCTACTAGCTGAGACTCCTCCTATATGTGTACAGATGTGACATAATAACTAAATATAGCCTATAGCCGAGACTCTTTTTTATGTGTACAGATGTGACGTAATGACTCACTATATGTGATGTAGAACAAGACATTGTTATACATCAGGAACTGACTATTTCATGAAATGTAAATGTTACAGGACATAACAGGATGGAGCCAGGTGGTTGGATGGTTAGAGGGCAGGGACTGAAATAAGAGGTATTACATTTTAAATGTACAGTATGTGTCATAAATTGGTGCATTGGCACATACTGTACATTTAAAATATTTCAATATCAGAACTCCAGTCTTTCAACGCTTCATAGTAGCAACTACAAAAGTAATGGAGGTGAAACAACAGGTCTGATGATAAATGAATAGCATGAGATTTAAATTACACTTAGTACTTAAATTACGCACAAACACATGTAAAAATTACTCGGCAACCCAAGCCAAGCTCACGAAGAAAGAAGAACTAAAAAGGCAACCGAGAATAGAAGATATTAGATTTCTCTAAGCACAACTGCTACACAATGCGGCTAGGTTTCTAAGAATCCCACAAACTGGAAAGATCACAATGGTTTGTCGCAATGAGGTTTGCATCTCTAGGCAACCAATCTATTATGATAAACTGTATTGACACTGGGCAAAACGAACGCTGAAAAAAAGAATTACCAGTGATAAACATTCCCAGATTGCCATCTTAAAATAGATCCGGGAAGCCAAAACATACCAGTCAAACCAACATCCAACAACAATTCTGATGAAACACATGAATGAAGTTCTGACAAAAAAATCCACAACTGGAAAAAAAAATATAGAAAAATCCTTTTCTTTCTTAGTATAGACAATTTGTCAGTTGTCAGTTAACAGAAAATAATTGAATGGCAAGATTTTTTCAATGACTATAAATGCCAATAAAAAGCTGGCCCATCCTCTTTGTCCAAAATAGCATGTTCGCTTTAACACTGAAAAAAGACTCCTTTTACACGTTGTTCATTTGGATGGAGGTTACGTTTCCAGTGCTCAGCTGGAAGTACAGTACATGCTTTGATAAAGGACAGGGAAGAATTTAAATCAAAGTAATTATCTGTTCACAGTCAACACCACGTTAAACACAAGATTTTCCTAATATGTGTGGAAAATGTAATCATTTGTGATGCATCTGTGGTTAGGTGTGTGAAATCAAGTGCATGAGAAATCAGAAAATGCAGAGAATTTTCTTCACCAGGAGCAAAGTCAATCTGATCATCATTACTAGCAGATATGCATTTACATAGCCTTCCATTCATAAATGTAATGTATGTGTTTTATGTGCATGGGTGTTCATGTTTGCACTTGTGCGTAAAACCGCAAACAAAAGTCTGTATATCATCCAGCTCAAGAGGGGAAAGTCCACGGCGTACGGTTTCTGTTTAGCGTTGACACAAATTATGTTCAAAAACAGACAAAAAGGTCTACCGTTATACAGGCCATGAAGTGTCTAAACCTGTTCCAGAACATCTGTTTGCAAAACTAAATTCTGTGGAAACATTTTAATAAGCTATAGCTAATTTCTTCACAACAGGGAAAATATAGAGCAACATGCTTTGACTTGAGGTAAAAGGGGAAGGCACCTGTCAGCTGTTGTCTCACAGAACTACATGTACATATGTATTTGATACCCTGTCTAAGCTTTAAAGTCAAATTTTTTTCCCCCTTCTCCTTCTGACCCCCATTTCAGAACTTTAAGCAGGGTACAATGTGGATTATGTCAAAAGATCCATTGCCTGTTCTGCTCAAGGATTTCATTTGGTGTCCTCAAGTTGAGCTTGTGTTAAGTCATCTCCATAAAATGGCCGAGCCACATCACCACCCAACCTTAAAGTTGGCCCTAACACAACTGCGCTTGGTGCTTATGACCAAGAGACAAAGTATAGTGGTGTTTAAAAAAAAAAAAGATCTCGTAAAGGTTTGCAAATACTACATTTAGCATTGTGTACTAAAACACAATACCACACTGTGGGTGAGCCAAGTCAACAAAAACATCCTATTCAAGCCATATTTTACAAGTTAATGACACACTGTTTACTGATAAATATGCAAAAAAAGCCAACCTGCCACCTGAAAAATATAACTATTCCACAGATAAATAAAACATATATATAATGACTGATTTTACCTGTCCAAAACCCTCATTAAAATCCATTGAATTGTCAGAGGCACGCTCGACTACATGGAATACAACATATTAAATGCCACTCATAACAGTTACTGTAACAAACAAAGATGAGTTTAGTGTAAATGAAACATTAGTTTAGGGCAAAGAAATAGATGAAATCATTTGTTTTTGTAACAGTGTTGTGTAAGCACTGTAAAGGCCCGTTCACACCAAGAATGATGCCTATAAACACATAACGATAACTATATTAGTGTCCACACCAGCGGACGATATCATTCTGTTTATTCTAAGCTCGTGCTGCAGTTAAGCCATCTGCCAGTTTTAAACACTTGAGATCTATAAAGTCTTGTGTATTCTGATTGGCTATCATTGTTTTTATCTTTCATCAGCTGAAAAAAAAGTTGTGAAAGTGATTTTAACAATATCGTTTCTCTTCTTCTTGACTCTGCTATTCTTTAGCATTCAGAATGATTTTTAGAACTATATCTTTATCTTAATGATGCCTTTAGGGGATTCACCAGATTCAGTGTCAATAGCTTTAATGCCTTGTATATTGATTTATCATTTTAGGCTGAGATTTAATAATGCCCTGAAGGCCATGGAATTATTATTTATTTATTTTTTGGGTATGTGGATTACTATTTAATGTCTTATTTTCTCAGCACAACAAAAGTTGTTTTCCGTGATCTCATGAAAAAAAAGTTTGTTGCTTACAATTTCTTTGGTCAGGCACAAACTATTTAATCGGTGTCTGTCAAACTTCATTCTATAACAGTGTAGACGTCTGACTCTGATCCCTTGAGTTGGCTGGAAATTAAATTGACCACATGTTCAGAATCACTATTGCGTCTACAATGATAAAACTATAGCCCACTTCTCAAGTTTCGGGACTTTTTTTGTTTTACAATGATGCGAAAATATCTATCTATCTATCTATCTATCTATCTATCTATCTATCTATCTATCTATCTATCTATCTATCTATCTATCT
>JAOTRC010000014.1:19734331-19750505 GCA_027497675.1 Cyprinella lutrensis | reverse complement strand
TATCTATCTATCTATCTATCTATCTATCTATCTATCTATCTATCTATCTATCTATCTATCTATCTATCTATAATAGTGATCACAACAAAATAAGAAAAAAAACAATAATACTGCATGGCCTCTTAGAGCTTCTGTAGTGATGTGATCTGTATATGTTTGCATGATTCTTCCGGTTAATGTAAGTGGATTGCTATGGGTAACTGTGAATCTGACTTAGCATTTCTCTCACCTCTAGACTAAGTCAAGATGAACCCAGGCATGGTGCAGTATTCCGGAGTGAAACGCAGTGACGACATTTGTAGTGTGCTCACAGACGACAACTATTTCTCCAAGAAGAAACGATATGTAAGAAAAGATGGGAGCTGTAACATGGTGGTGCAACAAGTTCCAGAGAATTGGCTTCTCTGGGTCACCGACATCTTCACCACCCTGGTGGAGATCCGCTGGAGGGTCATGTTCTTGACATTTGCTCTCTCCTACATTTTATCATGGCTCTTTTTTGGAATTTTGTTCTGGATCATTGCGCTGGCCCACGGAGATGTGAAAGACCCCAACAATGAGCCATGTGTTTATGAGGTTCGAAGTTTTACAGCTGCTTTTCTATTCTCATTAGAGACCCAAACCACCATTGGTTACGGCTTTCGGGGCATGTCGGAGAACTGCATGATCGCCATCATTGTAGTTACCATCCAAGATGTCATCAGTGTCTTCATTGACACTTTTGTCATCGGCATTGCCGTCGCCAAGATGGCATCTGCCCGTAAGAGAGCCCAAACAGTTGGGTTCAGCAATTGCGCAGTGATCAGCTTACGTGACGGTCACCTATGCCTGTCGTGGCGGGTCGGGGACTTCCGAAGGAACCACATGGTAGAAGGGACAGCTCATGCACAGCTGGTACAGCACCTGGCACACAGCACAGGGAAAGTTGAAGTTACATACAAAGACCTCAAGATTGAAGAGAACAACCTAATCCTGGCCACCCCAACAACCATAGTTCATAAAATCAGTCCTGGCAGTCCTCTATACAAGGTGAGCTTGCAGGACCTGAGGAAGGAGAGCTTTGAGCTGGTGGTCTCTTTCACCTACACAGACGACTGCACAGGCATCCTTCACCAGACACGCACATCCTACACTCCAAGCGAGATTCTGTGGGGCCAGCACTTTCAAGAGATGATCAGGGTCACCCGCAAGAACTACAGAGTGGACTACGCCCTGTTCAACCACACAGTTAAAGTCCTGGTCCCAGAATCAAGCGCAGAGGAGTATGACCTAAAGAAGAACTCTCATCAGCCAAAACACAAACCACTCCACATAAGTTCTCCAACGGCAGCTGTGGAATTGGTTAATGGGAATAGTCTTGAAGCCCAGAAAGCATCCACTAGCAGTGCTGTCCAAGAACACGAGCTTTAACGGTGGCCTTGATACATCCTGACTCTGCTATAGCACTTTGAAATGAGGCTTCCTCAAAGGCATCACTACTGTAAGAAACAGGGCACTTACTGTATATATTAGATAATAGACTTACAGGTGTGCTGTCTGTCAGTTAAAAGAAAGATCTAAAAAAGGCCCTTCTAATAGTATCCTGGACAAATAATGGAATATCACATTAAAGCCGTGCAGGTACTTTGGCTTTGACGAGAAACCATTTAGAGCACTGCTTTTAGTAATATAAAACTCTTAAAGTAATATAAAAGTTGTGTTTGAATAGAATTTTAATTATGTTCTATTGCATGTACTATTTAGCAGCTTTGCACAAAACTCAAAATCTATTTGTACAAAGAGATCACAGATGCAGTAAAGATTTGATGTGTATTACAGACTCCTCTATGACTTTGAAGGTTCTTTGATATTGACATGTAAAAAAAAAAAAAATTCCTTGATAAAATTATGACCCCAAAACATTGACCTAAATAAGAGGCAATGGATCAATTATAATGACAGTGACGTTAACCTGACCAAACTGTGGTCAGTCAGTGTATCTCTTTGGCATTAGCTGAGGAAGTGCAGAACAATGTTCCACCTTATTTTGCAAAGTGGTTAACCTTTCCGTCCAAACTACTAATAAAATATTTTGGAAAAAGAGCTCCAGTGACAATTTTCAGTATTAACACAGCATGCATCCACTTAGCCAAAGAACAATCTAACGGGTGATAAATGATCATTCAGATATAATTTTACAGTCTACGACGTATGACCACCCACCCACCCTATCGATTGAGTGTATATTAAACAAATTGATCATGCAACCACAAAGATTACTGAATTTTAGAGAAAAAAATAATTTGTTATTGTTATATACAAATAATTTAGCATGTCAGAAAAGCTCAAGGTGTCCTCTTCAAGACAGACCCGGACTTAGAACAGTGGCATGTATGGTCTCGGAGATATTAACAAAAAACATATGTCTACTTACTAAAATGAATAAAATTGCTGGGTTTTGGGAGGTTTTCCTGAAAGAGTGAAGTCTCCAGCCCTCCACCTTGTGGTTGGATGCAGTGCTGTCCAAGCATCGCCTTAAATTAGGCTGAAAGGTAAACAGAGGCCGGACAGCTCATGTACCACGTTTCACCTATAAATAGTCTGTATTATTTATAGACTTGAACAAGAAAGTAACTAAAATAAGCACTTTGCAACAGCTTCACAAATAAAAGTTTAACACGGCTCATTACTTATCACAAGTAAGCAATGTGTGACACGCAGCAGCCAGGAAGGGCAAAGGCCCGTGGAACACTTACTGCTGGGTTTTCATTGGAACAATTATAAAGAAATGAGAAACATTCATCTGATTAAACAATACATGATCATTAATCTCTTTCACATTGGTCTTATTCCCAACAATATAGGCCTACATTCGTTTTATAAGATGATGGAAAACAAAGAGTAAAGCTGTGGATATACATAATATGAATCTTAGACTTACACTATTTACAGTATTGATCATATTTCATAATAGCAAATCCCAGAATAACATATTTCAAAACTGCATGACTTCAAAGTTTTGGTCAATGCTTGAATATAGACTAAAAGGCCACAGTCTTTGATGTTAAATTATTTTATACAGAATTTATTTAGTGTTTTTTTTTTATTAAGTATTTGGCTCAAAGATAAATGCTATCCATATTGCATTTGGTTTCTCTATCAACACGTGAAATCTAAAGTGCAGTTTCTAGCATGTTTTTGTGTGAAAATAAGTTCCATAAACTCACAAAACAAGATGCATGTCATAGTTAATTCTCTTAAGTCAATCTTGGAATTGCACAATTGTTTTCAGTTTACTGGACTTTACTGGAATTTCCACAGCGAAACCTGGATTTTTCTCCCGCCCAAACAAGGTGGTCTTTTGTCGTCATGGGTCGCTAACTATGGAGACTTGTTTTCGCCACAGAATAAAAATAAATAAGGTAACTGCAACTTTTTGTGTCACAATTACAAAAATAACTTACATTTATAAAATAAAACTTTTTTTTCCGAATTGTGAGTTTAAACCTCACAATTCTGACGTTATAACTCACAATTACTATTTTTAAAGTCGCAATTGAGAGATAAAATTCGCATATTTATCTTTTAAAATGTTTTATTCTGTGGCGGAAACAAGTTTCCACTACTAACTGACGTTTCAAATCACATTGCGATTTTATTTATGACTTGTAAACAGGTAATGACCGTTTGTTTTGTCGTAGTAATCGAATTAATAACGTTAATGGTTAACTTACCTCAGACAAACTCAATTTGTGTTTATGAGCGTCTACTTAGCGCATTCTGAAAAAACGTGTAATGTAACTGTAGTTGTTACTGTTTGAAAACAATGTTGAAACCTTTTTTTACAGTCTACGGTTGAAACACATACTTGTTGTGACAGAGCACACATACTTTTTAAACACCCGCAACCTTTTGTTTTGGCTTCCTTGGAGGGGATTCAAGCCTTAAATCGCATGCTGCTGTTCTCTATTTCATTTTCTGTATGAGTTTGAGTGGAACTGTTGTTTTATCCGCGCGTGAAACTCTCCCTCTCGTCGGATTGGCCGGGTTAAGAGAGGGGGCGTGACTAGCCGGTGCGTATTGTTTAAATGGGTTTGAAGCATAGAAGAGACAGCACATGAGTTACCGCACGCCGCATACACAAGAAGAGAAACGTGGAGATTGCTGTTCTTATGCTTCATATCAAATGCTATTAATATATTACGTGGAGAGAACAAGATCAATGAGAAGACAGTGTGGATAGTAAAACCATTCGTTGGATATGTATATATGAGAACTGTTTCGTGTTCATTTACAAATGGTAAGGTCATACATATTATTTGCTGAAATGTTTTGTTATTGTATGCACACTGTTAATAAATGTTGTCTATTTGACGATACGGTGTTTTGTGCTGTGCATTTGAATGAAGAATGATCTAGGAGATTTCAGTTAGCCTGACTTTTGGAAACAGACAATCTAATAGTTTGTGAACATTATAGAGCTCTCTGTTACAATTCTATTGGAAACCTGATCTCAGAAAAAGCATAAAAGAAAAGACTTTATCTAAAAGTATTAGTTTAATATTACTGCAGTCTAGGAGAAACACTGTAAAGAGTTTTCATTCGTGATCTTTCTTAGGGGATGATGAGAATTTGTTAATTAAAGTTCATTTCTGACCTTCAGGCACATGCCACTACAATGAAAGATATGAGTGTGAGATTACAATTTGCTTTTTATTTTCTCTAAAGACAAATGTACAGGTGACACAGAATCTTAATAGTCTACTTTAAGCACTTCTCAAGAAGTCCTTTTAAAGAAAGAAACTGAGGAATAAGGTTTAGGGAATATATTTTCCTCCCACACCTGTTGACTTCTCCATATAACAGACTTCACCCGCATGACAGATTTGCATTATAAAACATATGGGGTTTAGTGCTGCATTATATGTGCATTGCTGCATGAAACATGTGACTAATTGTTATATAGCCAAGTATTGTTTTAAACTGAGCTCACTGTTGCTAAGTGTGCGTTTGTCTAATATATTTGGACCACAGCTGCGCTCAGCAGTTGTCAGGCGTCAGTCGGCCGACAGACACGCAGATCCTCTTTTCTGCATTAAACACTCAGAGACTTTCAATTGGCAGCTAAATCAGTGCTTAACTTATTTGTCAAGAACATGCACACCACATAGTGTAAACTGTTAACAGAGATAATAGTACAAAAGGAATTTCCCTAAAATATGCACCCATGTTTTAAAAATATTAATCCTAGTTTGATCATTCAAAAGAATGTAGACTTTTATGTAACATTTTCCATTGGTCCTCACTGGTCCACGCCATCAAAATAAACATCTTTCCTGGATATAAACAGTCATATTATGTTTCATGTAAGAAATAATAGCATCTATCAACCTGCTCCTTATCTCAAAGTCTGTCTGGCCACAAGTGAAAATGGTCTTTAGTAAAATGTTAAACCAAAAGATAGAAACGGCTTACTTTTGATCTAGATGGCAAACATTTGTTCACTACTAAAGTAATTTAAGCAGTTTTACACACAAATATATTCTCACGCTCTTTCTCAAATTGATTGTGTCATTCGCTTTTACTCGCTCTCATTTCTCTGCATGCCATGCATCTGCTAAATAAGATAAAATAGGACCTTTCTTTTTAGTTATGGTTGCTAAGAACAATGAGGGCAGAATATGAGCTTTAATGAGTAGTGTTTTATCCCTCCTCAGGGAATTGTCACAGGGCTGTCATTATACTGCTGAGAGAGAA
This sequence comes from Cyprinella lutrensis, assembly GCA_027497675.1. Lineage (NCBI taxonomy): Eukaryota > Metazoa > Chordata > Actinopteri > Cypriniformes > Leuciscidae > Cyprinella > Cyprinella lutrensis. The sequence continues at coordinate 19,744,769 of JAOTRC010000014.1, read as the reverse complement.
GATGAGGTCCCACAAGACAAGCTCTCAAGTCAACAAGCCTTGTCCCAGTCCCTGCTTTGCACCCTACTGAAAACCAGTCTTAGCTTGTTTTTACCTTCGCTGATGTTTAAGCAATAGTTCAGAATGTTATGTACTTTAAGAAAGGAATTAAGTGGGGCACAAGAATACATTTGATCAGAATGCATGCATTTTGCGGCTGACTAAATGAGTTTTTCCCTTTTTAAAACACTTAAAATGGCAATAATTCTTCAGGGAACTGGTCTGATTGTATGGCGCTGTTTGTTCATGCAAAAGATAAGCTGTTTCAGATTTTGACATGGAGTATTTGTGATGACATTCTGCAAGACACTCTTTAAAAGCACTTATTGTTCAATATACTTAAAATATGAAACCTATTAAATATACTGAAGGTACTGTAATTGTTCTGAGTAGAGCTTTCTAAACGCCTCTATTGGCTAGATGAGTTTTTGCCTATTTAAATTAGTGCTTTGGTAGGGGACATACGTGACTGAACAAAGCAATTTTCCATTCACCCATACCCTGATCAGCACTGTATGTGAAAATGGGTATTATTAATGGTCCCGTGGGCAATTACACTATATAGGAGAGCACGTAAACAGACAGGTTGCTATTGCCATCAAGTAATGTGGGGAATTGCCTGGTTAAATATTGTTGTATTGATTAACATTACAAATGAACTTTTTAAAAAATGTATTATTAATTGACAAAGGTTTTTGATGCAGATGGTGATTGAAATTATGACATGATGAAAAAAATATTGGATGTCGCCCAAAAAAAAAAGTCATGTAGAATAATCAACATTGGGTAATACAACTTATGATCAGTAATAAAAAAATTAGTTGGGAAAGAAAAAACCCTGACGATTAAGCAAAAAATCCTCTACTCTTTACTTCACAGCCTCACTGAGCTAATGATTTAGAGGAGTCTGACTTGGGTTCTGTTATTTGGACTATTTTGTTCTTGTTGGCTAAAACTGCTGAGTTTTTTTTTCTCAGTCTGAAAGGAATGGTCAGGGTCCTCTTAAGTTTCAAAGTATGAGTTTTTGATTAAGCACATACCATGTATCAAAGTTAGTATTATTTGATGTGATACTAAATTCACTGGGAAATGTTAACATTATGATTTAATCAGTGTAGAAACGTATTAGTTCAAGCTGAGACTTGCATGAGAATGCGTGAGAATTATGTGCATCACGTTGGTCTGAGACACGTGTGATTTTAGAGCCAAAGTCAATTTTTAGTGATTATGTCAATTTAGAGACTGAAACAGATTTTCAGTGAGAATGTTGAGTTTACAGTCTGTGCCAATTAACATGCCAATTAATGTGTATCTTGTTTCCTGTTTCTGGTAGGACATTTGATCATCGATGATATCACCAGAGCAGATGCGAACGGAGTGATCGCCCCATCCTTGGCCCTTTCTGTCAATCAAAAGGTCCAACTGGAGCAAAGAGACGCCTCCTGCGTCCGGCTCTGAACAGCCCCACCATTTCCTGCTTGTGTTGGTCCCCGTGAGTGTTTCAAAACTGTTTCTCCAACGCTTTTTCCAGAAACTAAGACTGTTTTCCAAAGCAGAAACAGCACAGACCTCCCAGACTGAGGTGATGGGAAGTGTGCGGGCCAACCGCTACAGCATTGTGTCATCAGAGGAGGACGGAATGAAGTTGGCCACTGCTGCGGTGCCAAATGGGTACGGTAACGGGAAGAGCAAGGTTCTCACCCGTCACCAAACCCAGAGCAGGTTTGTCAAGAAAGATGGACACTGCAACGTGCAGTTCATCAACGTAAGCGAGAAGAGCCAGCGATACCTAGCCGACATCTTCACCACGTGCGTTGACATCCGTTGGCGGTGGATGTTCGTTATCTTCTGCTTGGCCTTTCTGCTGTCGTGGCTATTCTTTGGATGTATCTTCTGGCTGGTCGCAATATTCCATGGAGACCTGGAGAACGGCAGTCCCAAATGCGTCTCCAACGTCAGCACCTTCACGGCTGCCTTTCTCTTCTCCATCGAAACGCAGACCACCATCGGCTATGGCTATCGCTATGTCACAGACGAGTGCCCCATTGCGGTGTTCATGGTTGTGTTTCAGAGCATAGTCGGTTGCATCATCGACGCCTTCATCATCGGTGCTGTCATGGCTAAGATGGCAAAGCCCAAGAAGAGGAACGAGACGCTGGTGTTCAGCCACAATGCTACGATGGCCATGAGGGACAATAAGCTGTGTCTGATGTGGAGGGTGGGCAACTTGCGCAAAAGCCACCTGGTAGAAGCCCACGTTCGGGCTCAGCTCCTCAGATCTCGCATCACGGCCGAGGGAGAGTTCATCCCTCTGGACCAGATGGACATCGACGTGGGCTTTGACAGTGGCATTGACCGCATCTTCTTGGTGTCACCGATCACCATCGTCCATGAGATCGACGAGGACAGCCCTTTCTATGACATGAGCAAACAAGAACTGGAGAACTCGGACTTTGAAATCGTGGTTATCCTGGAGGGCATGGTGGAGGCCACGGCCATGACCACCCAGTGCCGGAGCTCCTACGTGGCCAGCGAGGTCCTGTGGGGACACCGCTTTGAGCCCGTCCTCTTTGAGGAGAAAAACTATTACAAAGTAGACTACTCTCGCTTTCACAAGACCTACGAAGTCCCCAGCACCCCGTTGTGCAGCGCGAGGGACCTTGCTGAGAAAAAATATATCCCATCCAACTCAAACTCTTTTTGCTATGAGAATGAGGTGGCCCTTTCAAACAAAGAGGAGAAAGAGGAAGGGAACGGGGACAGCCTGGGCCCTGGCGGGACGAACACAGACACTAGCTCAGACTCTGACCACAGCCAGGCCACCGTTCCCTTAGAACCGCGGCCTCTACGGCGGGAATCCGAAATATGACTGTGCGGAACTGACGGGAAGGTTTAACAAACACCTCTTCATACAGGCACATTGAGCTGAACTGAGCCCCTCGGCGAGGCAGACTCGAACGGTACAGTTGCGAGGAGGGATCGACAGAGAAACTGTACAAGTGTGTTCTTACGAATATGCATGGTTAAATAAAACACAGCATAGAGGCACTGCACAGCTAATGAAGAATGCACATCAAGGGAGGAGAAGAGAGAGTTTCCCAATTAGGCGACACTACCTTTTTAGACCGTTGCTTCTGAATGACATGAAGCAGAGAGGTTTGTAACTGGTTGGCAAAACTTGAAAATGAGCAGGCATGTGTCCATGTGCAGTTGTCCAAAAATGTAAGAACAGTTCAGACCAATATTGTAGACTGATGCTGCTACCAAAGTTGATATCATTATTTGTCTGTATAGAAAATTTACATGCAGATATTTCGTTCTGTCAATTTAATTAGTTCATTGAAATAACATAATACAAATGAGGACACAGCAAAGAGTGTTAGTCAATGTCTTAAGTATCATTAAATAGTCCTGTACCTACCATCTAGTTAATTATTCCATTATCCCCTCTTTCCCTTTTCTATTTGAGTCCGCTTTGTGTGAGCCACGGGTATTTCTGGAACAGTCTTGCGGGGGGCTTAGGTGGGGGACCTCTATTTGGGAAAATAGACAACTCAGTGAATGTTCTTTTTTTAGATGAAACGTTAAGTTGGAAGCCCTCCGCAGTACATTTCAGGTTATCTGAAACGAAAAACGCACAGGACCATGCCTGTTTATTGCGATAAATAACGGACAGGGTCTTTAGATCAGTATCAGAATGAGAATCACAGTCGTCATGTCCACAGGGACAAAGAGAGTGAACGTGTTAATGAATGTCTTTCTACAAGTGCTGCTATGTTGCATATTATATAGAGTTTTAGACTTAAACCAAAGAGTATTCAAAATGATCTTTCAAAAAGAATGCATCAAATTATTTTATTAGACGTAGGACGATAGGACAAGTCATGACGTGGAGTAAAAATATATATATTTGTAAGTGAAAATAAATGTTTTTCTGTTTGCTTACGCACATATATGGTTTATTTTTCTTAATTATTTCCTTATTCTAAGCCAAATAAAGACTACGAATAACAAAGCCCATTGGAAATAAGACAGCTACAGGTTAGCTTACCTTATTTTCAAACCGCTACTCCCACCTTTTCATCCCATAACTTCAGTGTTACTCTAGTTTAGTGCTACATACAGTAAGTGTTTGGGTTGTAAAATGTTGCTAGTTGAAAACCTTCAGATTTGAGGTTCTAAATGCATGGGTTACGCTTTGGGTTTTATTGCAAAGACACATGACAGAAAACAGAATCCACTCTCCCTTCGGACATTAAACCTCTCTAATAATTGATTATTTCTCAATCAACTCTAACCTCTCGTCTTGCCTGACAAACTGCAATACAACCCTAATGACTTGTTTGGCAGGTGTACCAAGGACTGTAGGACTGGGTAATTAGACTGAGATCATGGTACTGTGATCCAATGACAATCAGAGCACAGAATCTGAGCTCAGAACCGCACTTGCACACAAAATGTGCTCCTGAGATATCACTTGACGTTTGATTGTGATGTCTAACTTGTCTCCTCTCACCTTCGTTTTTTAAAAACCTGAAGTAACCCAAAACAACCACTAGAGCACTTTCTCTGGAAAGCTCTATAAAAGGAGACAATAAAATGATAGGATATTTATTTTGAAAATACTGCACGTTATACGGCTGTGTTAAACATACAAAAGAGTATAAATTGCAACTTTTCCTTTTCTTGACGTCATTTTTCAAAAGAAACTCTAGATGAACAGCCAATTATGCAGTCGAACTAGTTTACACTGGTCTACTGTTGGCTTGTTCGAAGGAAACGCTCCTTTAACGACTGTGGGTCTATGGGCAGCATTTATTTCTCTTTGTTGTAAATATCCCCGTTCTTTTTGCAGTTGCTTTTGTACCAGTCTTCCCTATTGTACTGAAAGAAAACAATGGAATGTACAGATTTTTATATTATGATAAATATTATTGTTGTTCTTATAATTATTATTATTATTGTAATTATTATTGTACATGCTATTTTATTTCTTTTTTCAATAAAACGAGATTGAATGGACAAAGGTCATTGTGTTCCTTGGGTAACTTGGATTGGTAAGTTCTTTAAATAAACATTGGAAACACTGGAAAGACTCACCATAAAATAAAACACAGAAATACAGCCTGAATTTTGTCAGGCCATAAAATTGTCTAAAGCTGCTAAATAATATTCTATAAAGACATCTTCAGCTCTTCACATAAAATATTTTTCTATCATGCATGTTTATTCAATTTAAGGCACTTTTATGTATGTTCGGGAGGGTTGATTTCAGCCTTTTTTGTCATATGAAGGTCACATTAAAACGGTCTTGGAAACTACTTTTCATCAACACACACACACATTGAGTTTCCATGTTAATTTCCATAGACATTGATTTTTATATTGTACAATGTTTATACTTTTATTTTTTTCATTGGAACTTGGGAACAAAAATATCACCACAAGGTCAAATATTTTGTAATTCCATACTTGTATTACTACCCATGCCATTGGGGATACCAGGGCCACACACACACACATGTGCACACGCACATTGGTATTTTTAAAAAAAGATTTATATAGAGATTGCATTGTCCAGGACCAAGTTTTAAATCTTAAAATCAATGATAAGAGAGAAATACAAGCCTACATATTACTGGTATCAGGTATGATATCCACAGAGTGGAGACTCATTTCAGTATTTATTGTTTGAAAAGTCATTTTTAACCTGCTATTTTGAACCCAATAAAGTTTTATTAGCATTACCAATATTTTAGTGTGGATGCATCAATGAAAATATACTTAGCCAATATTATTAAATAACCATATTAAATAGCCTTACTATTCCAAAAATGACTAAAATATCAAATGCCAAAATATTTGACACAATTCTCCTGTGATGTATTCATGTTCACCATTAGACCTTATAATTCCAAAAACTATAGTGTATAAAAAAATATTTTAAGAGCGTTTATATTCTAAAAAAAAAAAAAAAGCAAGTCTACAACCCAATACTTCCATGTTCTTTTCATGAAAAGAAGACACTCTTCTATTCTTCCCATTCAAAAAACGTCTTTAGAGGTGAGCTGTATCCCAGGGCGGGTAATGGCTACAACTTGCATAAAACAGCCTGTTGCTACAAGATCAAAGTAATCACAAAGCAGAGGCTAAATACCCTTAAAAAAACACACTCACCCCATTCATTGTAAATCAAAGCAGCTCTTTGCCACATATTGGCACACCTGTACCAAGCACACAACCTAAAACAATCAAAATCACGAGAATAAACCTGGTGCGTGCACTTGTCAATGAACTGCTGAGGCGCATCTGGAGCTTTCAATGCTTTTGAAATGATTGACATCAAAGTGTCATTCGTTTTTTCATAAGTGCTACTAAAGGACTCACGGGGCTGTATAACTTATTCCCATTATGTCAAGATGAGAAATACCAGTTTGTTAGGGAAAGGAAATGAGTCCTTTTGTAATACCAAATGCACTGTCGTGCTCTGTACGTCCAATACAAGATTTGTGTTTAAGAAAAATGATGGAGAAACTCGATTCAGATTGGTGCCATGGAAAATATCTCTAGGAGGCTTAGATTGATACTAATGTCAACTGAGGTAGCCTGGATTTCTGGAGTGTGTGTGTGTGTATGTTCTGTTCATTAATAGTCATCAGCAGATATTCTGATGATGCAGATATGGACAGGAAGAACGATTAGTAAACAAAATGAAATATGTTTTCTTCAAGGTTTCTGACTATGAAATACATTACGTAGGATTTTCGACTGCAACTAGTAGTAAAAATGAATTATGTAAAAGCACTAAGATGTTGTAATTTCCACATCCTTGTAAAAAACATGGCAAAAGACATTGCATTAGAACTCTTCAGTATTTTAAAATTGAACATGTACATGTTTTAAACATGCTATGAAGCGACTAGAAGCCAGTCATATATTGTAAATGTACAAATGTTTTACAATGTAGATGCAAAGAATTATGCCGAACTGAAGGCCATTGCAGTTTATTGCTACAAATATATAAAGAAATTCTCTTTAAAAAAAAAAAAAGAAAAAAAGAAAAGAAGTTCTTTTTTAGTAAACAGGATTGGCTTTATAAGCCAAAGAACAAACTAATAAGGTCTAGTATAAATGTAAAAGAAATGAAAGTTTAAAAGCTTTTGGGAAATGAGCGCACACTAAATCTCGCACATGAGAGAGCCTCTAGATTCTGGATCGTATGGGACAGGCCGTCATAGTGGTGGGAAAATAAGGAATAGGGTGTCACCTTTTTCCGGTCACACCATTTAATATTCCATTTATTTATTGAATTATTCAATGCGGTGACCAGGAAAGGCGCTTTGAGTCTGTACTTCCTGTCTGAAGGGATCACATTGTTGGGCAAGATGCATGAGTAGCTGGTTAGTAGGTGATTTTTTTTCGTCTGCTTTTATAACTCCACCCGCATTTTATAGATTTCTCATGCAAGTCGAACATGCTCCAACAAAGCTTCAAGAGGCTTAAAGGTTCAGATAAATGTTTATCTATTTAGATTGAAAATTCCGTATTCTTGGGTCATTTAAATGTATGTATCAAAGCAATCTAATAGGATGAACTATTCATTATTAATACTTGCATCTAATGCAATTTGATTATTTAATCACACTATCCCATGGGCTTCACATATGTTTTCAAAAATGATTTTGCATCAAAATCAGGCATCCTTTGGTTTTTAGTATTGGTTTGGTTATTAGTTTTAGGAAATGGTGCAAAAAAAATTATATACAAATACAAATGAATATACTATAGTAATAATTTAATATTAATTATTAAAGCAAGAACTTGGATGCTTTTTAGAGATGTATCTGTACATTTTCAAGAATCACAGCAGAATAGGTTTAGTGAGCGATTGAAAGTGGATCGGACTGAGCACCAAAACACGCTTGTAGCCAATCAGCAGTAGGGGGTGTGTCCATCCATGATGGGGGAGGAGAGAGAGTGAACCAATCAACAGTAAAGGGCGTGTCCATGCATGATGGGGGAGGAGAGAGAGTGAGCAAGAGGGAGATTGGAAGAATAACTGTAGAAAGAGAGATGGCTGAAAGACATTACAAAAGAGAAAAGGTCAGAGGAATATCATTGGAATAAGAAGGGTTGTGATCAAGATCTTTAATATCTGCGGAAATGTTAGAAAAGCTTTCCAGCGTTGGAGAGACGTTTTATTGAGTCACCAGTTAAATACAAACAATAAGGAAAGCTTCAATAGGCTACTTAAGGTTGTTGCAGTAGTGGACCAGCTCACCAATCTGGCTTTCTGTCTCTGGTATGCCCACAAACCCTGTAATGTTTGTAAACAGGAAACCCGTGTGTGTGTATATACTGTATCAGTTGTTTGTTTTTTCTTGCTCTTCGTTCGTCATTTTCGCTTTATTTTTTGACTCAGCAATGATAAAAATACATCCACTCTTGCATAGTGTGTTCGTGCATTTTGGGGGTGGAGCAAAGTGAAGCGTGTGTATGTGTTACAACCCGATCTCACGGGAATTCATATCGAATTTTACGAGGTGGCTAATTCGTAACAATTTATACGACCTCACTCGTACGCATTAGCATGATTTTTGCTAAATTGTACATATTTTACAAATTCACCAATTCGTAAAACATGTCACTCGTACGAATTGGTTGAATTGGAGATAGGGTAGGTTTGTTTGGGTTGATTTGAAATATCAACAGTGTTTCGCAGAAATCGCTTACTGCACCTTTAAAGTAAAACATCACAGTGGTCTGCAACAGCTCCCACAGCTCAGCACTCAGAATAGGCCTGCAAAAACAGGAATTGCAGGATGCAAATTGTGTTCAGAAGTAATTTTGCAACATTACATGATTTGGATAACTCCTTTAGAGAGGATCGGCCACTACAACAATCCACAAACTAATAAACAGCGCTATCAGTGGGCCGTGCACCCAGTATGTTTTCATAGCAAAATGAACCATTGTATCTCAGAAGATCAAAAAAAATGTTATTCCTTAATCCTTTAACCGTTTAATAATTTGATTTGTTTATCCCAAGTGGAAAAAATGTAAGAGCCTTTTCACTTTGGGATTTAAAATGTATCTAAAATGTATAAAAGGAGGAATCTCGGTTGTATCCTCAAAAAGGTATATGCGTAAATGCGTATATCTGTCCACAAACAGGTGATTTCTTTTAAGATTTTCTGCCCAGCTGTGATCTGAAGGGAAGGTAAACAATGCTGAACTCAAAGGCCCGTGTCCAGACAACAAAAAACAATCCGTGTACCAAACTATCACCGGAAAAAACTTTCTAACAAGCCACCGTCTGGGAAACTGCTCTTTCAGACACTCCGAGCTCTGCCGTAAGCCTGTGATCTTCACAGTGTTGTCTGTTTATTGAACACTATTCCTGTTTCACACGATCTCCTGCAATGCAGCGGCATCTTACAAGAAATAGCCGAGACCTGAAATTCTGACGAAATGAAAACTGGTAGAATGCAGTTTCTGCAGGTATATGAAGTATGCAAGACATGACAGAACATGAACATGGATGCAAATAATCAGTGCTTAATCCCATGGCTTTCCAGTAAAACACCATTATCAAGGTCGGGACATATCAAGGAACATATTGTGCAATCAGTAAGTGAGATTTAAAGCAAGAGAGAAAAGAAACCACCAATACCCCATGAATGATTTATAGATGAAATATTACAAATAAGTGCATAATAAAAATGTCAATTAAGGCATCGATAGGAGCTTCATATCAGTGTATCTGTTTTATTCTTACAAATAAGTAATTCTAAAATATAAAAACAGCAGTCAATTAAAGCATTTTTGTCAGAAAAATATATGTTAGAAATTGATTGATAAAAAATGCTGTTCTGGAAAATATGACACCAATCAGTAGCACAGTCATAATATTTATATATATATCTGCTGTCACTGGGCAACCCGTGTAATTTTTAGCATCTTTCTCAGAAATCTTTGCTTTAATTCCAGTCTGCTTCGGTTTGCTCTCTATGGCCTCAGTGACTTGTCAGGAAACTCACTCAGCCCCTGCCCTGTCACATTATCAGCATAACAAGAGATGGGTGGGAGACTTGTCGCTGATATGGGCGCAACTAATTTTCCATGAATATTGCATGAATAAGCAGAGTGAAATGCCTGGAAAACAGCTGTTGAGATGAATAATGGAATATTTGGTACACTTACACCTGTATCGGTGCATGTCCCCTATAACTGGACTGAACTGTAAATGATGCAACCATGTAAATATTCATGAGATAACCTAATTATTTTAGGAAAAGCCCTGATATAACGCAGCACACAATGACAAAAAATCAATTCCCTAAAGTTTCTAGCATCTGCTGGGTGAATGAAGCCCCAGGCTGCAAACAGTGTGCTGTGG
>JAOTRC010000014.1:19700620-19719165 GCA_027497675.1 Cyprinella lutrensis | reverse complement strand
AGGCTTTCAGGAAACCCATCCCCTACCTTTGTCTCTTGGTTGGGGGAGTTTGCTCTACTGATCGTATGTGGGGGAATGAGATGTCTTCGATTCCTTTGGCACCAGTTAAGAGTGGCTCGGTTCTCTTTGGACCATGTCAAGTTAGTCTTCACTGTTGCTCAGTTGCTGCGTCAAAGCTTCAATTCTAGCTCTGGATGTTTTCAGGTGACTTTCACATGCCCCAATTCTGGCATCTTAGTCCAGTTCAGAATTCGCTTTTTTTAATAGTGACCCTTTGAGAAAAAGTGCTTTTCCAGTTGATTTCAGAGTCTTTTGAAGCATTTTGATTTCGTCAGGGTCCATGTGTCTGTCCTGAGGCTCGATCTCTACAGTAGCTGGTCTGTGTTTCTTTGAGAATGCACAGACCAGCTGTTGAGGTCTTTGACGGGCCGTTTCAGGGTTCCTATGAATTAATACCTTTTCTCTGGTGGTTGTTGAGGCTTTCAGGAAACCCATCCCCTACCTTTGTCTCTTGGTTGGGGGAGTTTGCTCTACTGATCGTATGTGGGGGAATAAGATGTCTTCGATTCCTTTGGCACCAGTTAAGAGTGGCAAGGTTCTCTTTGGACCATGTCAAGTTCGTCTTCACTGTTGCCCAGTTGCTGCGTCAAAGCTTCAATTCTAGCTCTGGATGTTTCCAGGTGACTTTCAAATGCCCCAATTCTGGCGTCTTAGTCCAGGAGTTCAGAATTTGCTTTTTTTAATAGTGACCCTTTGAGAAAAAAGTGCTTTTTCCAGTTGATCTCAGAGTCTTTTAAAGCAATTTGATTTCGTCAGGGTCCATGTGTCTGGCCTGAGCCTCGATCTCTACAGTAGCTGGTCTGTGTTTCTTTGAGAATGCGTCAGCTCCTTGCGGGACTCTGTGATCTGTTCTATGAGGTTGTTTACCCCCTGTTTGAGATCCATGAGGTTGTAGGCTAAGGAGATGATAACCTTGGTCGTCTCTGTGTGGTTGTAACCCTCGCTTGGGTCGTGTGTCATTAGTCCCCTACCCTCGTTGTCCAGTTGCTTTTGGCTCCGGTGCAGTGGGTCGTCAGCACACCTGGGTAGAAAGATGTTCCTCATAATGCCTTGCCAGGCCTCCAATTTTCCTGTCTGGACAGTTAGGTTGAGCACCTGTGATATTCTGGCACACTTGTGGTGAGAGTAAGGGGCAAGAGACTAATGCAAGACCAAACAGACTTTGAGCAAACGTTGTAGTGGGGCAGCTAGGTGTATAATGTACAGCTAGGTTTTATCAGGTGTGGTTAACAAGTGAAGTGCGCAGTCTGTGCACTCAAATATTATTATCTTAGCTGTGATTAGCAGATTGCTAAGATTTGTGAATCTGAATAGATTTCCTGAAAGAGGTGTAAGCAGGGGTTAAATTATTGACTTAAAGGGATACTCCAGTTTTTTGGAAATAGGCTCATTTTACAACTCCCAAATAGTTGAGTTTTACCGTTTTCAAATCCATTCAGTCAATTTTCTGATATTTAGAAGAATATCAGTTACCATACATTCTGGTTTTATTGACTTCCATAGTAGGATAAAAATATACTATGGAAGTCAATGAGACCAGAAACTGTCTGGTTACTGATATTCTTCTAAATATTCCAAAAAAAAAATCGACTGAATACATTCGAAAACGGTAAAATCCAACTGTTTAACTCTGAGGGAGTGGTAAAATGAGCCTATTTCCAAAAAAAGTGGAGTATCCCTTTAAGACTGTTCCTATTGTCAACTTAAAACACAGAACTTACTGATGGTTCAACAAAGGCTTGGCATCTGAAGAAACGAAGAAAAGAAAGAAAGAGGAAATGGATAGCTTTCCTATTCAGATTGTGTTTATTAGTGGTGCTCAAAATTATAAATATGCCTTAGCAATCATTTAGATTGTGTAGCATAAAATTGGAGCAACTGCTGCAAATAAACAAAATCAAGAAGGAAAGTATGTCTAGTGGCTTTTGAGGTTCAATAAGACAATGAAACCATTCTAGAACAAGAGGGGTAAAAATAACAAAATGGAAACAAAGTATTAAAAATAGCTGAATACACTTAATAAAACAAGAGAATAATGCCAATCTGAAATAGACACTGTCAATAGTTATGGTGACTATTGGTTGACAAAGGCCAAGTGGAGTAGACTAGGGTGATATTAAACATCCTCAATAACTATGAAAACGATTTTCGTGTTACACTATTCAATTTAATTGCATGTATAATTGAGTAACTAGCATTCAGGAAGGAATGCATTTAAAACGGTCGCACTGAAAATTAGCTGAGATTAATTAAATATAAGAAAAGAGAAAATCGGGAACCAGGGAGTAGGTTGAGAGAAGATGGTTATTCATGTCACACTGCATTCACACAAGCTGCTACTTTAAAGTTAAGCATACAATGCTAATTTGTAATGCTAATAGTTTGGCTTATGTCTTAGGACCACTAAGTGGCTTAGCTTAAGTGAAGGGATGCTTTCAAATAAGGCACACACAATCCACATGTGCCACTTTCAGAAATGCACCCCTTTGTTCTTAAATCCTAATTTTACTAATGCTTTTGGTTTTCTGGTACTTGTTTAAGAAGCAGTTATAAGGTTTTAATATTATTTAACACTTGCTTAAGCATACACAGTTACATGCCCTTGCACATAAATAATGAGGCACAGATTTACCGATTTAAATCCATGACCAGGTAGATATAAAGTCAATATTTAAATGATGGCATCGATCTAGCCATAATTTAGAAGGCCTTTATGATGTAGAATAAGCAACAAATCTAATCTAGTTCAAATCTACCTTCTATATTACACTGTACTGAACAGATTAAGATATTCTGCAATGGGGATGTAATCACCCCAAGCGGAATTATTCATTCTGGTACAGTTTATACATGCCGCTGAGCTGAGATTACTTTGTCAGAACAGAATTTGCGCATTAATACTGACATTAGGGTTTCTTCACTAAGATCAGATTAACATTAACCACTGATACCATTTGAACATATGCTGAAATGCATTAAAGGAGAACTCCGGCTCAAAACGAAACTTTGGTCTAATAACACATTCGTACCTCATCGACCGTTCTCTGAGATTTGTTTTCATGATAATCAAATGTAAAGAGTTATATCTCTAAATCTGTTTAGCGTATAATGCTAGTATATGGGGGCATATAATAAGTAAAAAGAAATCGCTAGTTAATAGCACTAACAAGGCTCAAAAATAGCCCCACACTAACACTATAACATATTGAGGGTCCCTACATGCAAAACGTAAGTGTACAGAGAATTTATAAAGTCAGTCCACTTCGCGTATACAGGCAGGAGAAATCATTGGAAAACAGTCTCGACAAGTCGAACCACGAAAGGCTCCTGCCTGTATACACGAAGTGGAAAGTATCATCTTATTAAACGGTCTGTACACTTACAACGTTCTCAATGCTTCGGTTTGCATTTATGGACCCTCATTATGTTACTGTGTGAGTGTGGGGCTATTTTGAGCCTTGTTAGTGGTATTAACTAGCGATTTCTTTTTACTTATTATATGCCCCCATATACTAGCATATGCGCTAAACAGCTTTTAGAGATAAAACTCTTTACATTTGACCTCTCAACCTCTCAATTTAATATATTTCTCCCACCTCTCAATTTAAAACACCAGCCCTTGAAATATTAATGCTAATTTTCTAGCCGCTATTTTAAATATTCTTTTCATTTTAAATTAACTTTTCTCACTCCTCAATTTCCAAGAATGTCACTCACTTCTGCTAAAGCCAGTGCAGTTTTTTTTCCGGCTACTTTGCAGTCATAGTCTTTGTACACTATAGGCTACTCTATTTTCCTTTCCAGTCTCACGAAATGTCTGACAGAAAATCGCATAGCTTAGTAAGCAATCCCCTTACGTTCTCCACAAGGAAGAAAAACAACAGCAGCGTATAGTTCTGGAGAGCATCTCATTAAGTGCTGTGCTCACACAAGAGCTGAGAGGTGCTCTAGCTCTGGTCTCCATGACAATGGCAGCGCCAACGTGCCGTTAGAGTGTCCAGCTAATGGAAGTTAATGAGACATTAAAACAAGCTGACGGTACGCTTCCGTGCAGCCATGGCACAGTCCGTGTGAAGGGTCTGGGAGAAAACCAGCTGAAGATGAGCTTCAACAGGCTTGGTTTTTATTAAATCACAACAGCTTAATTGTTCTTGGTATCACTTGGTATAAAGCAGAATTCCTGTCATGCCAGATCATCGCCAATATTAACATCTGAGGGGCCGAGGACTACATTTACCACATTAATGGAAAACTCAAAGTTTTAAAGCAACATTACAATAGTAATGAACGTAAAAAACTTATATAGCTCTATTTGTACTGTTGACAAGTTACTTATAGTATATAATATCTAATGTGGACCATTGAAATAAAGTGCAAAATGAACTTTATCCTCAAAGCTCTACAAATTCTCAATTTGACATTTGAAGTGATAGTAAGAAAATTACATTTTTATGAAATAGATTTTTTTAAAGCTTTTTTTGGAATCTAATGAAATTTCGCCTTCAACGTTAATGTATTATGATTTATCGGAGAATATGGACCTCATACTCGAGGAGGAGGTCATGTTTTATTCAGAGGCCCAAACATGCAAACATGAAAATTCTGTCAATAGTGGGAAAAGAGTTGAAATGATTATTCTAAGTTTCTTCGGTCAAATAAGTTGAAATATTACTAACAACACAAAAGTCATTCTTGTGTTTGCAGATTTCAAACACACTTGCACAGTAGCACAACCTGAAGGGGGGTGTTTTTATAATTGCACTAAATGCCCTTTCACGTAAGTATGAACTGTCAATCAAATACAAGTAACAGGTTTTTCAGCTTTCAGCAAATTTTAAATCAGTTGATAAAGGCCTTGAAATTGTGTATCGAATGTAAAAAATAATCCTGTAAAAAAACGGTAAACTACTGGCAGCTGTGGTTGCATACCGCAAAAATACGGTGTGTTACTGTTTTTGAAATTAACAGCTAAATACCATATTGTCAACAACAGTATAAAACTTTAATTTAACAGCTACACAAAAACAGTAACACACCGTTTAGGGTATGATGCTGGAAACCACAGCTGCCAGTAGTTTTTTTTTACCGTTTTTTACAGGATTATTTTTTACAGTGTACAGTTTGGCTTAATATTTAAAGATTCAACCTTAATTACAGTAAACGATCTGAGGGCTCTCACTAAGCCCACCGGTCACTTCAAACTGCATTTTTTTTGTGTTACCATCCCCTTGTTGTCTGTTTCCTGTAACTTTATGCTTTTATGCTATGAATTTTTAATTTAATTGCATATTTGACCTTCTTAAAAATGAAAATGGGCTTTTTACCTGGTTAAGTGTACACAGCAATCATATTCAATGCCTATTGCTGAGCAAAGATATTCTAACAGGTCTGTGAAAACAACAATTGCCCTTGAATTTTCAGACTGAATGCTAATTATATCTTTACTGGTAAAGCAGCAATGCTATTGCACAAAGAGTTCACTAGGACATGTTTTGTGCAGAAAATGGATAACAGATGCTAACCACCTTCATTGTTCTATCTGTGAGTTCAGCCTGACCGTGCTTGACCAGAACTGATGGTTACTTATTGGCTCATTTACTTTTTTTATATATTAAAGCTAAATGGTTCCCAGGACAAATGTCTGATTCTCCCAAAAGAACCTGAGGACCTGCTTCTGACTGTCATTCAACACTGTCCTCTGGATTGATCTTTTTTTAAGGGTAAATCTAGGCTTAATTTCGAAACAATGCTCTCTTTGGACAATCGGAGAACGTCACTGTCTTTCACATGACAACCTCAGCAGCAGTTTCAGTGCAAAGACATCCCTCTTCAATATACTGTATAACCATATAGGTCCATTGAGTTTTATTTCTGGACACTGAAAGCAGCAAAATCCACAGTAATCAAGAACATAATAAGACAGATGTCATCTACTTAAACAGGGAGTTTTTGTGGATCATGAACACCATGTGGGAAAACAAGAAGATATTTTGGAGATGTCAGTTTGCTCTTTAACTTTCACTTTCAGATATAATTCCTGGAATGCCGTATTAACCCTTTAAATATCATTTTATGGATTTATTATTAAGAGAAACTTTAAATAATTTCAAATTAAATCAATAAATCACAATACTACGCCCAATGCAGTAGAAATCAGTGAATGAATGAATACATTATTTTTTTATGCAGTTATTCTCCACACAATAACGGTCCATGACTTTTAAGAATGAATGAATGATTTACATAAACTATATAAAAATGGGTATTTTAATAATACTTCGCCCGTATTGAATGTAATGCGTACCTTGAACTGCAATGTAAGTCACTTTGGATAAAAGCGCCAAATCCATAAATGTAAATATTTTTCAAAATATTCATAAAAAAAGATAAAAATTGTTTGTTCCACTGACTAAATTTAGCAAAACAGGTTTAGAACACCAATTATGACAGAATTTTTATTTTATTTTTGGGGGTGTCAAATCCCTGAAGATTACCTTAAAATTATTCAGGTCGCGGAGTATACTCTCCTTTATGGAAAAAGAGTATTAATAAGACAGTTAAAGGAAGACCACACTTTCCCCCCCTGAATGACCTTTCCATGATAAAAACAACTCTTCTAAAGGGATGAAAGTTTTATTTTTAATAACCTTGTCTGATGCTGTTTCAGATTTCACCCCAGCTGTCTCCTCTTTCCCGCTCAGCTGGTTGAAATACTTCCCATTCTGGCCTGAATGGAAACTCGGAACCGCACTGAAAACGGGACACACCGCGTTTAAAAACAGCAAGCGAGTCTCAAACAGATATGGTCCCTTTCAAACCCACACACAATCCAATACTCACTCTCTCTTTCTCTCTCTCTTGCCTAACAGCTGTCCAACATTGCAGTCAGCAGCTGTCTGAACTGACACACAATTAGCTAAGGTCAACATGGTGTTTTCCTCTTACACACAGAGACACTATAATGGGAAATCCCATGGTGGGACAGACATCATTGACCCTCGTGAAAGCAAAGACACATGTCCTCATGTCCACAGACTTCCCACTCTTTCATCCGCCCGTATTGCTTAAATGCTTAAAACACATGCCAGTAGATCACAGATCAAACTTACAGATACTTTGTGTTTTATCACTATGTGCAAAGGGCCAATGTCTTTTAAAAGCTATTCTCTGGCAACAAATTCGGTGTAAAAACAGAATAACGAGAGGCCAAAGAACATGGAGCATCCCATTAATTCTTATTCTAGTCTGACCTGATCAATATTTCAGATTATTTTAGCAATAATATGCAGTTTACTGTTCATTATTCCTTGGAAAACTCTAAAATACAGCATATTAACTGACGAATCACATCCATAGAGGTATATTACACCCATAGTTACAATATTTTTTTAGCATAGCTATGATTTTTGAAGTAATTGTGTATGGTTTCGCCACTTGGCCACAGGGGGCCTTGAATATTTTTATTATTTTGAACAGCTGTGATCTAAATATAAAGGGCCACATCCTACATTCAGGAAACAGAGAGAGAGAGAGAGTCTGTCTGTGTACACATTTCTTGATTCCCTCCAATCAGTTTCCTGAACAGAAGCCTTTACCTTGCACATATCACAGAGCACATTTCACTAGGAAACAAGTTTTTTTTTTTTTTACTTTGTAGTTTGGTTTTGACTAGGCTGTTAATTTGAAGTATTCATATATTATAATTAATTAGATAAAAATAATGTCATAATTAAAACTAGACAACAGATGTAGTTCCAAATGCAACTTATTCGAACAATTAAATAAATGTTTTAAAAATATATGTATTAAAAATCAATATGTAAAAAAGACATTGGAAGCACTAAATTGCATGAATATATGCAATTCATCAGAATAATTAATCAGCATAAAATTTAATTAATTTGATTAAATATATGGACAATTAAAAGTCAGCTTACACATTTTTAGCATATCGGAAATCTGACATCTGATACATTTTTGGAGAGGAGTGTTTGAAAATTTGTGTGGATGAAGTTAGCAATAGAGCAAAAAATACTTCCAGCACCTTTAAAGCATCTTGTAGAGTATGCAGGTAAATAAATAAATCCATTAAATTGCCTGGTACCAGAAGCTAAAGGGAAAAGGCTCTTTTCGCAACTGCTTCGCCATTCACCGCAACTGAAATTTGAACATATTAAAAAGCTCAATGGCTTCATGGAAACTGTGCCCGTACTAAAGAGGACAGCTGCAGCTAATTCAAATATCACCAGCCATAGGAATAATCTCTGATAGGCTTCTCATTTCACTAAAGTGGAATATGAAATGTACTTCTATTCCCATTTACCAGCATGGACGTATACATCCATGCATCTATAACCCAGTAACAAACACAAACGACAACAAAAATGTAATTCAGGTACAAGGTGAGAAGTTGTGGTGACAATGACAAGAGTCAGCCTGCACACACCAAAGAGGATGCTTGTAAACTAGTGACGGAACTGATGTGTGTGTATGTCCGGCCTGTGCACGGCTGGACGACACACGGGTAAACAGGTTCTCAGTCGGGTTCTTGGTGTTGTAGTGACTCTCACAGCAGCAGCTGGTTCCGTGTATTGTTCTGGATGGAGGGAGAAAGCGTCACTGCCGGCCGTGTGACATCTCTCTTGGGTTGTCCCCCACATGACCTGGAGAGACATCACCTTCCCCTCTCACACACCATTAATCTCAATACATCAGATCCTCTGCCAATGCTTCCAATTAGGTGCCATTTCCATGGCAACTTAATATAAATACAAAACAAGGAAGGATAGTTGAGGAACTAAACAAAACAAGGAAGGACACATATCGTGTCCCATACTGTCACATTGCAGCAAGAGGATCTTTTGCAGCAGTTTAAGGGTGTGTTCAATTTTGGTTCGATTGGTTTATTTGGTCCGGACCAAAAAAATTTATTTAGTATTATTATTATTAAAATTATTAAAATATTTAGTCCTTGTCCACTTAGTGTTCACATCAGTTCACCCAAAAATGAAAATTCTGTCATTAATTACTCACCCCCATGTTCTTCTAACACTGATATATTTTCGTTCATCGTCGGAACACAAATTAAGATATTTTTGATTAAATCTGAGAGCTGGATCACTCCTCCATAGGCTTTAGTGGGATTGAAACTTGCCGGCCCAGAAAAGTTATTAAAGACAATGTTAAAATAGTCCAAGTGACAACAGTGGCTCAATCTTAAGTTTATCAAGCGATGAGAATACTTTTTGTGCGAAAAAAAACTAAAATAATGACTTTATTCAACTATTCATTTCCTTCTCTGTGGGCCTCGGGTGAGTTCACGTAGTGTAACAGCGCAACTCTTCTGGGTTGTACGTCATACGCGTCACATGACCAGCGTCGGCTAATAGTGAGCCTGTGTGACGTACAACACAGAAACGGCTGCGCTGTTATGCGTTCACACCGGACGCGAATAGCACGTCAGGCACGAGTGATTTCAATGGTAAGTCGTTCGCGCGAATGGCGTGAATTGAGCATCTGGTGCGTTTTTGTGCTATTTGTGCATTCATGCGTTTGATGCGAATTCGCGCCTGCCACCCAACGGGTTTCGATTCTGACGCGCATGACGTGCGTATGTTTCGCTTCAAACTTTTGTTTTTACACGCGTCAATTTCGCTCTTGGCGCGCGAATGGATTCAAAGTGTTCGAGCGTATAACTAGACTTGGTAGGAGCGAATTTGACGCGCTGTTCGCGTCCGGTGTGAACGCACAGTTACACTGTTAAAAAAGAAATTTTAATGTAATAACAATAATTCACAATGTAAATTTTTTTACTGTTTTCTAATTAAATAAATGCAGCCTTGGTGAGCATAAGAAATTTCTTTCAAAATCATTTAAGAATTCTAACGAACCTCAAAGTTTTGAACAGAAGGGTTTATATTGATAAAAAAATTGGTGTATATTATATTGATATTTTATTGGTGTTAAATAGCTATGCACCAGACCAGATCTACCCAGAACAATCCAGCCTGGACTAGCATGGAAAATGCTGATCTAAGCAAGTCTCATTGGAAGAGTGCGTACCCATGTATATAATTTGGGAAAGGCTTATCATGGAAAGATGTCGATACACATGGGAAAATAAGCAACAACCACAAAAATAAACGCACAAGTCACACACACTTGGCACAATCATTACGTGACACGCCTTTTAACAATGTACCCAATGCCTGCACTTGTTAACTCTAACTTTCCACGACAGGCATCTTTGCAGCTGTCCAGACCTCCTTAGCTTCTTTTCTCAGGTACAGATCCTGTTTCATCCTCTATAGCAAAAATAGGCAAAAACAACTTGGCTCATAGATAAAGAGCTCTGTATGTGCATGCCGGGGGTCTTGTTACTGAACCTCACTTAGAGGCTCAACCCCATCATTAAACCCATAGGACCATTAAAGTAGTCTGATGAGAACAATGAAATATTCAAAGCCCTCTTGCCCTGCTGTTTTAGCAAAGGTCAACGGCTGTCTATCAGGAACGACTTAAGGCAATTGTGTTTACAGGCATATCAGATGCGTCCCCTCACCCCAAATCTATCAATGGAAGACTGAGTGAGAAGTTCAGAGCTTTCAGGAGGCTGTAAATCACACATGTTGCTATCCGTGTCTCTCGAGGTAATGGATTATGACCTCATAACTGTAGTAGTGCTGGGCGGTTTAGAGCAATTTGGGAATATTACTTTCGATGGTTGCACACGGATGCATTTAAAGTAAACCAAAGCAAGCTAACACACGCAGATGACAGAGGTATTCAGGGGAAGCCCGTGCTACCAACGTTACACTTTCAGTTCAGTTGCACATGTGTGTAAGCGAGTAATTTCTACTCATAAATAATGTTCAAGCAGGTTTCCCAAATACTAACCCCGGTTGCCTAAACACATAGTACCATCCCAAACTCATGCCAATAGCATTAGTGCTGTGTTTTTGGTCTCCAACAAACTATACAGTATTATGATAGTCCCACTCTATGGTAGAATATAAGAACGGTTTACTTACAGCTGTCTCTGCTGGGTTAGCGGTATTTTATAGGGCTGGGTAAAAAAAAATATTTTGATGTTTTGATATTACGAACCGATATTGATTCTTAAATCTCAAAAATGGATTAGTCATCCTGTTTTCATTTGATCCCATCTGTGACTATTATTATGAAATTAAGTCCTCCACTTTCTTACAAAATTCAAAAACATAAATACCGTTTTAGCACTTTTTATATATTTATATTATAAAAATTATATTCTTGTGATGAATTTTCAACATTATTACTCCAGTCTTCAGCGTCACAAGATCCTTCAGAAGTCATTCTAATATACTGACTAGGTTTTCAAGTAATATTTTGTATTATTAATGTTGAAAAACGTTGTGCTGCTTAATATTTTTGTAGACCATGATACATTATAATTAGGATTCTTGATATAGAAGGTTAAAAAGAACAGCATTTATTTGAAATTGAATGCCATTATAAATGTCTTGTCATTTTTGATCCATCCTTGAGGTATAAAAAAGCATTCATTTATTTAAAATACAAAAGTATAAGTCTATTAATACATGTTTATATCAACTTGTATAAAAACATCAGTTAATGTATTTGTGAAATTAAAATCAATGGTAACTAACTTAACTTAGCGGTGCCACCCAGGCATTTAGGCTCTACGCTAGAAATATCAGCGACGCTGGCTAAGCGCTTCATAAGCATTCGGCTAAAATGGGACATATTCACGGAATACGATCGGTTGGCTCATAAAATGGAAACTACAAAGACACAAACAAATGGAAATGAACATGATCTCATACAAGCATTACTAACACTCATTACTCTATTTCA
Organism: Cyprinella lutrensis; assembly: GCA_027497675.1. Classification (NCBI taxonomy): domain Eukaryota; kingdom Metazoa; phylum Chordata; class Actinopteri; order Cypriniformes; family Leuciscidae; genus Cyprinella; species Cyprinella lutrensis. The sequence continues at coordinate 19,707,249 of JAOTRC010000014.1, read as the reverse complement.
AACTAGGCCTCTCTTCTATCTCTTCACTGTCCAGCTTGGGTTTTAGCACATGCCTCAGCAAATTGTGTTGCGTTGTCTTGAGTTACATGGAGCACAAGTCGACGGAAAGAATACGAGATGAAGACATTTGATACAAAAGAGCCGCTCGGAAAGAAGTCTTGCGATCATGCCAATGGACCTGTGAGCTCCACTAACTAAAGATGTAAAGAAATTCCTCATCCGGTGTGTGTGTGTAATTCTCATGGCAGGAAAAATTTCACACCAACTCCTGGCCTGTCGTTTCTGACTCCCCCCCCCCCACCACACCCCGTGTCCCCTGAGGTCTTTTTTTAAAAGCTTTTTGCTTCCTAAAAGCACCGCAGACCGCATGGGAAATTCCTCTCCTTTTCCCTCCGTACAGGGGCCTAACCGCGTCCAGTCAATAAAATGAAATCCTCTCTCTTTTTTTCCTCTCGACACACAGACTTTGTAAACACACTTCTCGTTCATTCATTCATTCCATTGCGCACACACATAAAGACCATCGCATTGAAACATTATAAGACACTTTCCTCAAAAAGGGTACAATTTATGGTCACATACATTTTATACAACACTCTAAACAACGCTAAGTTGTTTCAAACCAAATTTGGGTTGAATATGGACAAACCCAAAATGTTGGGTTAAAAATGTAATTTAAAATTTTAACCCAACTTCAACTTTCACTTTCAACTGTGAATTTTTTAAATTACATTTGCAACCCAACTTTTGGGTTTGTCCATATTTGACCCAAATTTGGGTTGAAACAACCCAGCATTTATAGAGTGTATTGTAAGCAATAGGCAAAAATCGATATAATGGATAAACATTTATCTACTAATATTTTATAATAGTTGTAAACACACCAAATGCCTATATCGCATGCATTTTGGCCTGTGCAACCTCTGAACCTAAAGTCTATGCAGCGATTAAAATCATAAAAAAAACATCATAATTTGGACACACTCTAAAAATGGGTCAAACCCAAAGTTGGGTTAAAAATGTAATTAAAAAAAATAACCCAATTGCTGGCCCAAAGTTGGGTTAAAACAGCCCAGCAATTTTTAGAGTGCATATTCTGTTGAATTGACATTTCATTGACATTTCATTGACATTACACCCTTATTCATGGAAAGTGTTGTCATTTTTTTTCAGCACAGATACTTGAAGAGGAAGAACGCCCTTAGTTCTGGACTGAGCGTTCAGATCAGATCTGTTTCTTTTTTCCTTTCACACACACACACACCACATAACCTCATGCCCCATGTTTAACCATTAAGTCACTCATTAGGTTCTTGGTGACTCGCTCACTCACATTCCCTCCCTATTTTGGGGGCCATAGTTTCCTTTCTCTATATATCGTAAATAATAACCTCTCGTTTCGTTGTTCTAGGCTGCCCTCTGTCAACTTTCTTTCCGATAAAGCACTATTGTTGTGTTGGTGTCAAGATTTCTGACCCCTTTGACATTGAGGACAAGCTGTTGTTGTTGTTTTTGGTACTAGATGAGGAATTGTTGTCACAGAGTAGTGTTGCAGTAAGTATCTCTGTAATAAGAGCCATTGCCTGAAAGCCAAAGCACTTAACAACCACACACCACCACTGATACGTTCATAAAGCTTCCAGAAATTTCGTAATGGGTTGAGGGAATATAACAACACATTTGGATTTGGATCCATGCCTTGTGGGCTTTAAATCCATCAGGATGGTTAGAAAATCTTAGCTTTGAGATCGGAGAAACCTGTTACGTGATACTGCATTAAGAAGGGAGTTAACAGCACACAGACTATGAATATCCAAGACATTTGGATTTTTTCCGTGTCGACTTTTTCTCTCGCAACCTCTTCTTGACCCGTGCCCTCAAAAACAAACAAGTGTTTAAAAAGTGTTTAAATTCTAAAACGATTCAGCCTTTTAATTAAATTTTAGCACACAAATTGAGTAAGTTACTTACTCAATGTAACTTATCGTCCCAAGGCTTGATGGTCCCAAGGCTGAAATTGAGTAAGTTACTTACTCAATTGATTAATTGAGTATGTAAACTGTACAAGCAACAAAAATCAATTTGATCAAGTGTATATTCTAAGTCGCCAAGTATATACCTCCCACTTCTGCTATTGCTTTGACTGGATCGCTGAGACAGTGAAAATAATGTTCATTAATCAGACATTGCTATATCATAAACTCACAAGATACAGTGGATGTCAGAGGATTTTCAGTAGACGGATACTTAAATTTAACGTTCTCTCTTTTTGAATATACTGTTTTACACATGATAATACATCCAAAACAACCTGGAACAACCTGTCACTCATATTTGAGATTGCAGCAATAAACGACAACAATCCAATCGATCCCCAATGGACAAAATCACTGTCCTACTTTTTTTTGTACCAGTCCAGTTCGTCTGCTTGAAGGGATGTGTGTTCAGACGGACAAGGACAGTTGCACTACATGGATGGAATACACAAGCATTGAATGACACAATGATTTGGCACACATGCATCATCACGTACACCTAGTCATCATGGCCACCCTCATGAGAGAGAAAAACAGGGCATATGCCAAGATTGGACAAAAGAATCTGATGGGTAATTCTGTGCCAGAAAATGTCTATCAGTCGTGTCCCAAGTCCGCATGAGGACAGTTGCAGAAAGAGGCGGGAAGAGAGGGAAAGAGTTGGCATGGTTAGACGTCAAGGCCTAAACTTGATGGTCCCAAGGCTGATTTCCTTCATTATCCCAATTACAGATCAGTCCTTTCATCAAGAAGAGCAGTAGGGCACATTGGAAGCTCCCAAAGGAAATGGTTTGGGGCTGATCCAAGAACAAGCTTTCATTTCGCCGTGTTACATCATCTGGCTTATTTCAGCTAATAATTGTGTAATTATATCACATGTTTTACAATGACGAGGGTCAAGTCTTGTGGTTTGACTGAGTGAGCAAGCCAAAAACATTCATAAATGTGCGTGTGTGTGTGTATCTCAGCCATGCACCTGCTGCAGCTGCTGGATGAAAGACCTGCTGGTACTGTTCATCCAGCCTGCATCGGCCACAGCAGAAAGAGTGTAAACCAGCAGCAAAAAAAAAAAGAGTCTTGACCGAATTAAAATTTGGCTGGATAACATAGGTCAAATAACCCCTGCTGGTAGGTGTTGTAATACAGAAACTGGAACAAAAAGGCATCTTTTTTCATTTGGAAAAAGCCAGTTTTATGTATTTGTGTATAATAAAAACATATAATATTAGTTTTATACAAATATTAATACATTTGTTTTATACTTTCATATTATATTTCATATTATATTATATTTGCATATACTGCTCAGAGGTTTGTTGGTAAGATATTCTTTTTATATTTTTGAACAAAGTATCTTATGCTCACCATTTATTTGGTCAATAATACAGTAAAACAGGAATATTTTGAAATATTATTACAATTTAAATAGCTGTTTTACATTTGAATATATTTAAAAATGTAATTTATTCCTGTGAAGGCAAAGCTGAATTTTTAGCATTATTACCCCAGTCTTCAGTGTCACATGATACTTCAGAAGTCATTATAATATGCTGATTTGCTGCTCATATAAACTTTGATTAATGTTGAAAACAGTTAAACATATTAATATTTTTTGTGTGGAAATTGTGATATTTTAAATATAGTACCTTTTTGTAACAATGTAAAAGTCTTTTTTCACTTTTGCAATACTAATAACAATATTAATTGTAATTATTAAAAGATTATAAGTAGGGCTCTCAAACGATTAATCGCGATTAATCGCATCAAAAATAAGTTTGTGTTTACATAATATATGTGGGTGCAATGTGTATAATTATTTAGTATATTTAAAAAATATACACACATGCATGTGTATTTAAGAAAAAAATATTATATAAAATATTTATATATAATATAAATCATATATAAATCTATATAGAGTATATAAATGAAAATATTTCTTAAATATATACAAGCATGCGTGTGTATTTATATAAAATAATTATACACAGTGCACCCACATATATTATGTAAACACAAACTTTTATTTTGGATGAGATTAATCATTTGACAGCCCTAATTATAAGTAAAATTCATAATGTATGGGGTCTAATGATTTACCACAGCTATTAATGTTTTGAAAAAAAAAAGAAACAATATCAGAAAATTAACAAATAGCCAGTTTTTAATTAAAAAACAATCTGCATGGGTCATTCAAAAGTGACATTGATTGACTCAAAGAGAAAATCCCTATGGTATCTCTTGTTGAGGAGATTCCCCCTTCCATGTAAAGTGCTTTGAGTGCCGAGAAAAGTGCTATATAAACGTAATGAATTATTATTATTATTTGTGACTACTTGTGAACCTGTTATATCATTCAAACACATCATTTTACGCCTCTCTCCCTCTCGTTGTTGTTTATGGCATCCTATGAGACGGGAAACAGTTTTTGTGAACAGGATGCCCCCTAAACACCACACTCCCTCTCAGCAAATAACTTTAACACTTTGCCTTCCCGTAGCCAAACACAAGCACCACACACACTTCCCTTCACACAGGCCTTTCCTTTGCATGAAAAAGCATCCATGTAGACACAATTGACTCTATTGGTTCAGGTCCTGAATCACTTTACTATTAGGATTGGGTAAAAATAGACTGCAACGACATTGAGGTCAGCAAACTATATCATTACCACGTACTGTTTTGATGACTGACGCTACATCCCGCTTTCCCTTTGAACACAGACAGAAGGAAGTCTCTTGCTATAAGAACTTAGTAGGAAGTCCGTGTAAACGTGCAGTAATGCCTCACTTTATCGCCACAAGGAAATGATGGTGCTATTCTTTCACCTTTTTGCCAATTTTAGACGGCAGTTTTACAGCATGAAGCATTTTTTCCACAAAAGGAAGGGCTTTGATTCCAGTAAAAAGGCCACTTACTCAGACTATCATTAAGAGCAAAGGATATGCACACACACTCACTCACTATCTCTCTGATGGCTTTTTTTTTCTCTTTCCCTCTTTCTCACACACAAACACACACCCTATTCATTGTCTTTCCCCTAGGTATAATAAAATAAGAGGTGAATGGGAGAGTTGATGAAACCCAATCTGGAAAGACAAGACCACCCACTCTCCTTTCACGATCGTCCGCACCGTATTCTAATTCAGGTCATTCCCTCTTTTTTGCTCAGGAGGCATGGATAACCAAACGCACAGATCCACACACACATACAGCCCGAAGGGGTGGGGGTGTTGTAACAGGATGTTGTTTGAGCACCATATCCTGTTTTTTCCCTTTTCCCAAGGAACAACGACACTGCAGGTGCAACGTGGTGATCACCCCATCGCTTCGGCCTCCCCTCCTTTTTTCCCTCTTCCGAACTCATCTCCCTCCACCATGTGAACGCTCTTTATCAACAAAACACATCTTCTGCTATTTCTAGCACCGAATTTGTACACAAGGCCTTTGCACATGACAGTGACTAACCATGAGTAGCCTTGGTTCTGGAAGTATTTTTACCATTCATTTATCATTACATTTATCATTACATTTACAATTCATTTAGTCAATTGTTAACAACAACTAATTGATTTTATTTTTATTATTTAATTTATGTAACTGAAATAAATAAATAAACAAAAAAATAGTTTTAGTTTGTCATGCTTGGCATGTCTGCATTAAATATCAAAACTAGAGAAATTCTATACATTTTATAATTATACCAGTTAGTGCATTTGTTTCGGCAGCTCTTAAAATAAAATATCTAAATAAATTATTAAACTATAGAAAATCTGAACAATCGAACACCAAATTCACAAAGTGAAAACTAAATTAAACACAATTAAAGACAAACCCAAAATTGAATAGAAATGAAAAAAGCTAATTCAAAATTACAATTGATCCATTAAAAAGCTAAATCTTCAAATAAGTTCCATCAAACAGCTATGATATTAATCACATTACAAACTTTGATTATAATTTTAAAAAACTTGAAAAAAGACAATTCTGAGTACTTCAATTCTTCTTAAAACTTCTAATGGCATGAATCATTGCGAATGAATTAATCGAACAAAGAACTTAATCAAATTATATAGTTATTGATAAGTGAAAAAAACATACTTTAAATCTGCAGTCCGTAGTTTTATTGTTAGAAATAAATTCCTCTGAATGGCATATTTATGTTCAGAGTCTGACAGTTGCAATTTATTGTGTTGTGCATGCTTTTACAAATGTCCAATATGTAAATTAGTCATGCAAGTTTTTCCGTGACTGGCTCTTAACTTATGTAAGGACCTTATGTCATATCTTTTGTGCAAATATTAAGAATATCCGCTGAGTTTTTCTTTTCTAACAATGTCCCATAAGCATAAGTCCCATAAGCCCCCTGGCCTCTCTCAACATGCTTTTCTGTTTGAGCGGTCTGGCATGAGAACCGGCCGGTTTGATATAAAGGTCTACAGAGACCTTGCGTCTCGGGTCAATAGGTCTTTTGTACAGCAATCAATTTACAGTGTCTTGCCTGAAAAGCAGCAACGGATGTAAAATGTGCATTAAAACCATCTTTACTGGAGGCCCTTTAAAAATATATATATATAAATTAAATTCAACATG
>JAOTRC010000014.1:19620080-19640939 GCA_027497675.1 Cyprinella lutrensis | reverse complement strand
AACAGCCTCAAAACTGTTCTTCAGAAAGTCTATGGGTGACGTCACAGACGCTTTGTCCATATTTTTTACAGTCTATGAATTGAGTACATAGTTCGTATTCATTTTGAGGAACTTGTTTTGTGCAAGAGATGTGTAACTGCCTGCTCATATTAGCAGAACTACAACAGCAATCATGTTTACACACAACACCTCTGCTCTGCCCTTATTCCCTTATTCCCTGTCAGTCAATAAATGGGAAATATTCTGTGATATTTGGAAATATATAAAAGGGGCTTTTTCCCCCAGAGGAGTGTGTATGTTCTCAGAATTTGGACATTCTGTTGTGAACAACCAGCTTGAGAAATATATTTATAGCAAAGATTGTTCACAATCTTTGTTCACAATATTAATACATACTGCTGACCATGAGCAATGACAGAGAGTTTACTCAGCTCATTTTCTGCATGACCAGTCCTCTACTGGCCAGTTCAGAGAGCACTCATCAAAATGAACACTCAGTGGGGAGTATTAGCGAGAGAGAGAGAGACAGAGAGAGAGAGAGAGAGCATCCGTGAATCCCTTTCTCTCCTTCTTTGTCCAGATGGTGGTGTACATGTACTTTTTGTTCCATCTGTCTGGAGACGTGATGTTTCTGGCTGATGAGGGAAGCTATCTAGAAAACATTTAGATTTCTAAATGTAACATATAAAAAATTACATATAAAAAATAAAAATGCCTAAGATTTTGTAACTTTGTGAGCAGTGTTGTTAACTCAAACTATTAAATAGTTTTGTTAATTAAAATAAAGCTGATATAAAATATAATACAAATACTGAGTACAATGTAAAAAAGTTAAATTAAACTTAAATTACATTAAAATGAGAATCTTGTAGACTAACTTATTAAAGAAAGTTGAAAATTGCTTAACTTATTTTGATGAGCAATGTAAAAACAGTCATAACTTATTGATCATATTTTTTGTACAATGTAGGTGACAACATGGGTTAAGGTTCATAGTTATTGTCATCACTATGGGTTCATGTGAAACAGGAATGTAAAATAAAGTGCTACCCAAATATTAGAGGAAAATTTGAAATGCTGTCTTGACAACTGACTGAAATAAAATATGTCGATGTACTGAAATTACTGAAACTGAAATTGACATAAATTGAAGTTAAACAGAATATTAAATTTAAATAGAATATTAAAAACTAAAAAGAATAAAATGACAAAAGCACATAGTTAATACTGAAACTAAAGTGAGAACTGAAAATATAAAAATTAAAGCAAGTTTCAAAATGCCAAATATAATATTGTATATAAATGTAAAAATAAAACAGTTTTTAAGATTCGAGGGGCTTGAGTTTGCCAAGTGATTACACTTACAATTTATAAATTATCCCAAAAACTTACATTGAAAGATTTGTAGGTAACACATTATTTTACAGTATCATACATTACTATAGTTACTCAGTACTTAAATGTATAATTACAGTGAGACAAAGACAACTTAAAATAAAGTGTAACCATTTATTACATATCTAGAGACCAGAAGGCAACCTATACACCACATCAGCCACATAAAGAGCGCCCTGAACACCCTTTAGCATAGTGACAGTGAGTTTTGTGCAGGCAAGCGCCATTCACATTCACTTCTGCAAATGTACAAATCTATTGATTCAAATGGTAAAAGCTTAAAGAGGACCAAAGAGTCTATTTAGGCCCAAGTTAAATTTACGTTTACATCACAGCCAGAGGAATCCATAAAGATCAAACACACACAGCAGATAAGAGCTCCCATGGGTCTAAGGCATCGCTGCAGTGTAAAACAATACAAACTCTTCCTCATGTGTGTCTCTCTCTCTCTGTGTCAATGCTTCACTCGTTTACCAAAATTCTCCCTGTGGAAATCAGCCTTAACCCCTCCCTCTCTTTCTATCTCCATCTCTCTCTCTCTAGCTCCTTCCATAACCTCCTCCCAAACTCAGATTGTGGTTGCTGTGATGTGTGTGTCCTCCTCAAGGGCTGCCTGGCTGGGCATCGGGTGTTAAGGGTAGGACTCTTGCTCTAGAGTCCACGGATGGGGACCTGAAGCCATTTGTGAGGGTAAGACAAGCAATCAGCCTTTATTTAGGAGAATCTTAATTTATTTTTATTTAAGAGAGTGCTAAGTGAATTTATCTAAGTGAGGAGTGAGCATCAGTTGCATTTACAGTTATGGTTAGTATATTTTTCCAGTATTAATAGTGACTACAGGTAAAGTGGAGCACTAAATTTAATATTGCTGTGTTTAAGAAAATATATATTTTTCATAGTGCAAGATCTTAGTATGATTGTGTGAGGGGCTAAAAATGTGCAATCATATTTTAAAACGATGCCAGAGACAAATTAGCATAAAAGTGTCACACAATACTGTTTGACTGGTACAAGTCTTTTACAGTTATAACTTACCAATAGAAATATATACTGCCAGTATAATGCCAGCTTAAAAAATGGAGTGTTAATGGAGTTATTCTGCACATAACATAATTATTTGACATATTATGTCCTCTTGTGTTCTGTCATCTTATTATTTTCTCAGGATTTGTGGAGGTCATAAAGATATTTTTTTGTTCTTTATTGTTTTTGAGTGCTATTATGTAATCAAAAGACGGTGAATTTCAAGACTATGCTTATGTTTCTCAGTCCCTCATCCTTAGCCCTCTGTTTCTATATCCTTCATCTTCTCTTTGTGAACGAAACACTCTTTTCCCTGCATACCCTGATATGGATGGTATTGCTATACCATTGTCCTTGAGCTTATAACTATTGTCTCAGGTGTACCGGCCGAATATGAATAATTGAGCGTGTTCGTTAGAGCAGTCCATGGAGAGAGATCTGAAACCTTACACATTGACTCCCTGTACATCAACAATGGCCATTTATATCTGCAAAATTAGATGATTTCACATGTAAATAGAGCCACAGTTCATTATTAAGAAAAAACATATTTTTTCCATTATTGTCTGTAGATCAGATGCGCTGATTCTTTGAACAAACATAGAACGTGTGGTATAGGCAGGACGCAATGGGAACTGCAGTGATGGAAAACATTGCTGTTTGTCATTCACATGGTTTAGGCTATGCTAAGCGGCAATGTCATGCTTTGAGCTTAAAAAGCTTGTACACATTATTACATGTGGATCTTTTTGAGACCCTATGGTAGTCTCTGGATGGGAACTTTGGAAATCCCAGTTCTTGGAATTAAGCTCTCATTATATAAGGAAACAGTACAAGGCCAGTTCAGATTTATGTCAAAATCCCAGCAATTTGATTTCTTTAATTGCTATCAGCATAATTTAATGCATTTTTTGATGCCATGGAAGAACCATTTATGGTGTGTTTTTGTGTGTGCATGCAGAGATGCTTTAGTGATATCGCCAAAAGGCTGATGAATATTAAGATAACTTTTTTGAAGGTATAACCCAGCCCTTAAAATTACACTTTTTATTGTTTTAACCTAATTTTGGGTCAAATATGGACGAACCCAGCCATTGAGTTACATTTTTAAATGTACATTTTAACCCAATGGCCGGGTTTGTCCATATTTGATCCAAAATTGTATTCTTATAAAGAGGGTTGGCTTTGAGAAAGAGGATAATAATCACAAAAGATTTCCCCAAGGAAATCTGGATATATTACAGGATTTTATTTAACAGGCATGTCTAATGCATGAGAACAAGGTTCATCTCCATAAAAATCTCAACCTTTTGAGAAAATAATATGATTCCCATATTTATCGGATTTTTGATGTTTTTCACAAACCACCAATATCATCGCCCCTTCATTCTGAGAGTGGCAATTAGCATTTAAACAGGTTTGTAATCATAATCACTACGATTTCTCAACCGCTGTCCAGTTACCAGGCTTGGTGCTGCCAGTGAACCTGCCAATTTTTTAGAGTCAGATTCACAGATCAAGCAGCATATCATATAAACACATTCAAAGAGACCCATATAAACACACACATGCTCCCCCTCCTTGCTTGTGGATCTCTTAAATGAGAGATGAGTTGTTTGTATTATATTTTCAGAAGGGAGAACAATATCAGTAGTAAAGTACTTAAGAGAAAACCCCTCTTCTGTAGCCTAGCACACACTCACCTGTAGTTAAAGATTGATCAGTTATCAGCTACTGTATCAAAACAACTATAGTGAAGGGTCACAAAGAGCCATAAAAGTCTCATCACACGAGTGAGGTCATACGAATTAGCCACTTTTTAATGACTCGTACGAATTTATCATGAGATTGTGTTGAACTGTCTATAATGATGGGATTATGCTCCACTGGAAGTGGAAATTAAAAGATCCTTCTTGCATTTTACCAGTGATATAGTACAAATTAACTTTTTTTTTTAAAGTATATGGATCATTATTAATTCAGAAATGCTTTGAAACTTCTCAAATCCACCATTCAAAAAACAGCATTTGGTCCAAAACTATCAAATCTTTTTTTTTAGTTCTGTTACCCTTGCTGACAGATGTACTTTTTATTTCATTTTATCATTAGGAAATGACAAAAATGGATAAACAAAATTGAATCAATTTTTTTTCAATGATCAGTTGTAAAAAAGGTAGAAAGATTAAAAAAATACATTTTTAAAGCTGTTTCAAGCACGAATTCATACAAATATGGTAACTCGTAAAATATGCACGAATTGCTGTGAGATCGGGTTGGTTATCCTCCTTTGAAGAATTTCTGGGTATTAAATGTTTCCCAAAACATAATACCACCATTCTGTCATATAAACAACATATATTTTATGGATTTTCCTAAAATGATAAATGCACATGAATGAAAGAAATTGAAAAGGGGAAAGAAGGGCTCAGTCAGATTGCTAAGATTGCTAAGGCAATCACAAAAACTCTAGTCACATAAATCCCCAGTAGGGCAAAGACAGAAGTAATTATAAGGTGACAGAAGACCAATCATTCCTGCCTTCTCCAATTCTCACCCACAGTGTGAATTTGCACACCTAAGCAGGACAGTTAATGATGAAGCAGCAACATCATAGCAGGCAATCATGTTCCACAACATAAACCCTCGCATAATGTTTGCCAGGAGGAAATATGAATGGCTTTTGCGCAGTTCAATTCCAATGACAACACAAAACAATGCACACTGCAAATGCAAAATGCACAGTTTGACTCTCTTTTTTTTAAAGACACCAAAGCACATTAGGGAAGTTGTTCGTAAAACTCAATGATGTCATGTGATAAAAGGAAATATAGAGCAAAGCGATCACTTCTGCTCTCTGCACTGGGTCTGAAAGCAAATAAACATGTTTGGCACCGAGCTGATCACCTCAGGGGGCAGTTACGGGAGTAATCAAAGTTAAACACAGAAGGAAAGGTAGAAAGTGGAAAGATAAGACAAGTAAATGAGGAAGAGTGTTTTGCACTCATTCCATCTGCTCTAATCGACTGTTTTTAACCCATGAGGGCAAGCTGTCTCCGTCATTAACACAATGACCCGGTGAGAGGACCAGAGCATAGTAAAATTCCATGCGCCATCATTCAGAAACACGTTCAGCACACAAAAAGGTTCATTTCACATTGGTTTCGGTTGTTGCTCAAAGTGACAAAGGTTTTAGGTCTTTTTAGACACTAGTGAGAGGTATTAAGGTTTCCTTCCTGTTTTCTTTCCTTTCAAAAGAGGAACTCAGAGGCCATGATCGACTGGCACAATGGCACAGCGCCCGGCCAGCGGGAGGATGAGCGCAGCGCTCAGGAGAGGTCAGAGTGTGTGCTGGCTTACATCCCTGTCATCTACTACAGTGTTCTGTTGTGTGTTGGAGTGCCAGGTATGAGATGTGCATTTTAATACCTTTATAAACAAGGGTCGGTTAGGATCAGGGTTGTACACCTTTGAGACTTGAATTGAGAAAGCATTTTAAGTTAAGAATCAATGTCAAAATCAAGATGTGATTTTTGGTTGAATTTATAAGTAGAAAATATGATGGAATGGAATGAAATTCAAAGACACAGCAGTAGTTTGAAATAAAACGTCACTTTTTAAAAATAGACTTTGCATTTGATGTTATGTATATATATTAATGCAATTTAAATATTTTATTTGATTGAACTGAAATTAAGCGTTTTAAATATTTTAGCAAAACAGCATGATTTAGCTCATTTTAATTCTTTCACTTTATTTTTTCTAAAAGGTTAAACTTAGAGTCCTAAGACAAGAACTGGTATTGTTCAAAATTCAAAGTTCAAAAGATTTTGATACACATCAAATGTTGACTACTGTAATTCAAAAATCAATTCAGTTTTACATAGTTGATTCAAACTCCAATTTATGGAGTATTTCTATTAAGATAAGATTAAAATAACATTGACCATGGCGCATAAATTGTCGATTTTTAGAACATGAGTAGATGATCTTCTTCACTTCTTCACAGTCATTTGCTGGAGGAGGGACATGGTAGATTTATTCAGTGAGACACAAATCAGACCAGACAAGAAATCATTAAGTATCCACTAACATCTTACTACACCAATCCCAGAACAGACTGACAGCTGCTTAAGGACAAGAAAGGGGATAAATCAATCAGTACGAGTAAAAATTAATTAGCGACTCATTTGAAAGCTACTCGTGACATTAAAAAAACAGATCGGGGTCACGGACAGATACTTAGTTTTCACAACAGCCAATTCAAATTTACCAGAATAATATGAGATCTCTAGTAAACCCAAAAATGAAAAACCCAAACCCCCAAATATTGTTGTTCCAAACCACAAAAGAAGACTATGAATGGTCCGAAACATCGTTGTATAGATGTAAAAATAAATAAATAAAAAAATCACAATATTCCACTGAAAGTCTTACAGGTTTGAAGTGACATGAGCGTGAGTAAATGATGAAATGACAGAATTTTAACCTTAAAAGGACAGTTAACCCAAAAGTAAAAATTCTCTTATTATGTATTTTTTTATCATGCTTTAGTGTGATATGTGACCCTTGACCACAAAAACAGAATAAATTGAGATATATACTAAGATTTCCATTGATGTATGGTTTGTTAAGATAAGACAATATTTGGCCAAGATACAATTTGAAATCGGAATTTGATGGTGCAAAAAAAAAATCTAAATGTTGAGAAAATCACTTTTAAATGTTTCCATTTCTGTTGGCGATTGTGCTACATCCACTTGAAAAAAAAAAAGATATATTTAAAGTAGGAAATTTACTAAACATCTTAATGGATCATGATATTTTATCCTAATGATTTTTGGCATAAAAGAAAAATCGATAATTTTGACCCATACCGTGTTTTGTTGGCTATTGCCACAAAATATACCCGTGCAACTTACGACTGTTTTTTTTGGTTCAGGGTCACGTATGACATGGTCACTAAACTGTAAGGAAAGTTTGATGGAAAAATTAAAGCGCACAGGTTTGGAACGACAAGAAGAAATAGAGTTAAATTCTCCATATTTTTATCAGATTGTTTCTACCAATGGAGTTTTATTTCTATAAATAGTTATAGTACTTAAAGAAGAAAAAACACACTTATCTCCTGTCTCGTCAACAAGCAAAAGCAGTACATATCCACTTGAGCTTAATCTCTTCTTTGTGGAAAATCAGGGCAAAGGTTTCAGAGGGCCGCCATGTTCTGTAAATATGACCCCTAATCTTTCACTTCCCCGCTGTGTCTAACGTTACTCCCTCCATGCCTGTGATTCCAATCTCCGTCTTCTGCTTCTCCCTTCTCTGGCCTCATTCCCTCAATGTTTATTCCCTGTCCATCTTTGTCTACCTCAATTCTTGTTTCTAATTCCAGTTGTGTTTTCCCAGTGAACATCCTGACATTGGTGGCTCTTTACCGGCTGGCGGTTCGTACCCAGAAGGCCCTCTACGTGTATCTTCTTTCTCTAACCGGCTCGGACATCCTCAGCCAGTTGTTCATCATCTTCGTGGGCTTCCTGCTGGAAACGGCCGTGTTTCACAGAGACGTCCCTGTGCTGCTGCTGCGCTCGGTCAGTATGATGGAGTTTTCCGCCAATCACGCGTCCATATGGGCCACCGTACCCCTCACTGTTGACCGCTACGTTGCTTTGTGCCACCCACTACTCCACCGACAGATCAGCTACCCGGCACGTGCCCGTAGGATCATCGCGGTGGTGTTTACGTTGGCGCTCATATCCGGCGTGCCATTCTTCTGGTGGTCGGACATGTGGAGGGTCAGTCACGCGCCCAACAACTTGGACACCGCCCTGGTTTGGACACACGTGACTATTATTTACTTTCTTCCGTGCTGCATCTTCCTCGTGCTGAACTCCTTGATCATTCTGAGGCTACGGAAGAGACAGCGGCAGCAGATGTGCCAAGACGAGAGCGGGAAACAGCTGGCACTGCCGGGCAAGCTGGGTAAAACCACAGCTATGCTCTTAGCGGTGACTTCTGTGTTCGCTATACTGTGGGCGCCTCGTACTGGAGTGGTGCTCTACCATCTTTACGTGTCATCGGTGCACAACGATTGGCGGGTCCATCTAGCATACGACTTAGCCAACATGTTAGCCATGCTAAACACCGCTGTGAATTTCTTTCTGTACTGTTTTGTCAGCAAACCCTTCAGAGCATCAGTGAGGGACGTCCTGTTGTTCCGGGGGGCACCGTTGCACCCACGCCGCCCCCTTCATCACCAGCGCAACGCTGCCAATGCCTCCACCTCCTCTATTTCCAGCACCAAACGTTCCCACCGAGAGATCACCCCTCTCTCTCCCAAAAGGGCAGACATCAAGATTTAGTCTAGCTCAAAGGCATAGTTAACTTAAAAATGAAAATTCTGTCATCATTTACTCACCCTTATGCCAAGACGACAACATAATGTCGGCCCAGATCCGGTCCACATCTGATACGTGTGCTCTATGAGTACCAGATGTGGGCCGGACACTATGTTGCTGTCTGTGTGTTTCTGACTTTTCTTTTTTGACACAAAAAAAAAAAACACAGAAACTTCTTTGGAATATCTTTTTTGTGTTCTGAAGATGAAATAAAGTCATACAGATTTGGAATGGCAGTTTACTTTAGTAAATTATGACAGCATTTACATTTTTGGGTGAACTACCCATTTAAAGTCCCATTCTCGTTCTTATAACTGTACAACGCATTCTCATCTTTTAGGGTAATATGTGACGCTATATGACAAAAGAGCCAAATACTGCGCACATGGCACCCGTTATTGTTAATATAACATGCGCACATGCACTGTGATGGGTAGGTTTAGGCGTGGGGTAGGGTAGGGTAGTCTCATATTACTCTAAAGGATTTCGCCTTGGGTTCGTGTGTTAAATTAACCATTAAGATTGCCATGTGCGTAATATTTCGCTGTTTTGTCATATAGCATCACATATGACGCTAAAGGATGAGAACGGGCTGAATTATCTTGAAAAGAGTTCTAATTTGTGGCTTTTGTGGTTTTTTAGTTGAAAGGTTAAAGGTGCAGTCACATAAGTGCAAAAAAAGGGTTCATTGTCTATAGTCAATAGTGTTGAGACACTTTCAAACCAAGCAGTGTTGGCCCAGATCTGGCCCACATCTGGTACTCATGGATTCCACATGTACCAGATGTGGCCCAGTCAGATCTGGTACATGTGGTCAGCATTGCAAATTCGCGCCATCAACTTGAATACGAGTAAATTCAGGTAACTTTTTCAACCTTATGTAAAAACCTTGATTATGCAAATTGTTATTCGAATGACTTACTGTATATTCGATTCGGATTTCCAACGCATTCTCATCCCAAGACGTCATATACGACACTTTTGCAAAAGCATAAACATTCAACGCACATGGCACCCTTTAGCATCAAATGAGAGCCTTTGGTTAGGGTAGGTTTAGGTCTGGGGTAGGGTTAAGGTTAGACCACTAGGAGCCTTCTGCCCCATATACTGTATATCTGCGTCTCATTTGACGCTAAAGGGTGCCATGTTGGATGTTTAAGCTTTTGCAAAAGCGTCGTATATGACGCCTTGGGATGAGAACGGGCTCGGATTTTGGACGTGAAATTTTGCAGAGCGACGATATGTGACCGCACCTTTAGAGTGTAACACGACGTGATTGGCGTCACCAAACAGAATAGAAAAAATAGTGACTTGTTTCCCACATAATTACATATCTAGCATCCATAAATTCACGTTTATGTGCACCACAGGTACTGTTCATCGTCTTATCTGACCTCTGGTTAGTGACCCAAGAGATCACAGTTTATGGTCATTAAACAAAAGCCCAATAATGTTAACTTTGTCTTGCTAAAACAAGTAAGGTTTGCAGGACATCACACCCAATCAGCAACATAGTGTTGGCCGAGATCCGGGCCACATCTTGTACACGATGTTGGCCAGATCTGGGCCAACACTATGTTGCTGTCTGAGCATCTAACAATAAAGAAATAGCCAGAATAGAGTGTGTTTTGCACTGATCTGCATATCTGTGTTATTTATTGTCCTGTCCTCTGCGGGGACAAGTAAACTTACTACAGTATTTATGAAACAAAGATGTTTGGCTCATTAAATGAGTATTATGTCTTGTCATTTTCCATTAATGGTTAACCTTCAAAGGAATAGGTGGAAATATAAATATTCTGTCATCTTTTAGACACCTTTTGGGTTGTGTTTCCAAACTGTATGACTTAATTTCTTCTGTGAAACTCAGGTAGGAGGAAAACTATTTTCCATATAATGAAACTAATCGAGATCAAGCACCACAACGACAACAAAAAAGCATAAATGTATCATAAACCTGTTTCATATGACTTATGCTGTATAGGTTGCCGTATAAGATAGCTTTGTGTGAGAAAAAGGATGGAATTTCATTCATTATATGAAAATGTCCTATGTTTCTTTGAATTTGTTTACAAATAGAAAAATACACTTTCGGACATGTCAAAATGTCACTTTTGGTAGAAAGAAATTCATACAGGTTTACAAGGATGAGTACATTTTGTCAGGGTTTTTTTTTTTTACATTTTTGGGTGAACTATTCCATTTAAATGTTGTATTTTGATATTGCAAAATTATGTGTTATATATTGTGTTTTTAAATGTTGTTCATATTGTAGATATTGTAGATATATTACAATAGTGTTTCATTAACACTTTTCTCTTTTATTCTCACACATTAATGTATTAACTGTAAATAAAAAAGGTACAGTGCTGTCACAGAGGCAGTACCCTAAGGTACAAAATCAAAATTTTACTAATATGTACCATTTAGGGATAAGTACGGTAGGATGTACCTTTTTACTTATGTACCTATAGGTCAGGATACTACCTCATTGATAGCGTTGTACCTTTTTTCTGAGGCTGTACAATAAAGCAGTTTTAGATCTGAAGCAATCTTAGAAATTAAATCCAACCAAGACATTATAATAATCTTACACATGGTAGTTTTCCATATGAGAAATAAATGTGATAAGCAAACACACCAACCACAAGACATCGTACATGGTTGCATACTGTTCTGATCGAGACCGTTCTTGCAGCTGGTTATTTTGCATGACTAAGTTCAACCATTTCAAACCCCGTCCAGTGAAGCAGAACAAGATGGTTGACCTTTTTAACCCCTGCGTGCAAAGTGCAGTTGACTGGATGAGGCTTTAAAAGGGGCTTCGACGTGGGAACACAACGAGTGAAGACACCACTGTACAAACACACCGTCGATCCGAGAAGCTCAAGCTCTGAACAAAGCCAGCCCTGAGCTTCTATGCACGTACCCATGCAGCAACAGCTGCAATTTCAATTTGTTAGAATTGTCCAGAATTGATTAAATGACTAGTTTGTTATCTGATCAGATATCGTGCAGCACTTGCCAGTGTGTGCTTAAAGAGAACACATTCAGATTCATTTAGATAGACGAGCTCATTCTAAATGCAGAGTAAAATGTGATTCAATGGCCAAAGTCTTGATGTTTTCACTTACACCGGCCGACTGCAAATAAAATGTGTTTTAATTTGAGTTTCTGATGGAAGAGAGAGTGCATGAATCAATTAAATCAGTCTTTGACTTAACAAACGGAAGCACTGCTCTATCTAAACGTCTTTTTAATTGTCATTAATGGTTTAATGAAGTGTAGTCTTCTTGGCTAAAAGGTACATTAAAAGCTTTGATTTTAGTCTGTCAAATTTCAGAGGAAAGATTTCAACTGTTTGGTCTGGGGACTCACTTGTTATCTGGAGCTTTGGTTATGAACTCTTCTCTTGTCCTTTTAGTGCACTTGTGTTTCTCAGCACCCAGTGTTGCATCCTGTTTCTCTCTCTCTATCGTGAGAGGGTGCCTCTGGCCCTGCAGATGTTATCAGATGTTGTCTCTTTGAAAAAAGTCTCCCGCTGCATCACAAACACAGATGCCTGAGAAGAAAGCACATCTATCGTTAAAGCCTTAACATGAGCAGACGGCTAACAGCGCAAGAAAGAGTCTGAATATTTGAGATAATAAATCACCTGCTCTGTTACAGGTCAGCTTTAGATTTGTTGCGTCTCAAGCAGCGGCAGATCACGGTTTTGTCTTGCTATGTATCTTTTTCTACTAAAATGGAATGAATTCACAACCCTGTGGGGAAAAAAAGGTGTAGGATTTACTTTGAAACTATTTACACTTAGAAAATTTCACAAATAATTAAAAAGAAATAGCAAGTAACGAATGTAATAAAATGTGAAATTCTATAGAAAGACTAAAATAGCATTTATTCACAACTTCAAAATAATTTTACAGTGTTAAAATATGTGGTTGGATTTTTTTTCCTCTGGGAATTGACTGGATTGCGTTTTTTAGAGTTTGCAGTCAGTTGCAAGGGGTCAAATTTGTCTGGTTAGTGTACATATAAAAGTAGCAGTGCATTCTGATTAAATAAATCGGCTCAAAAATATCTGTGTTCCCATAAGCAAGAATGGCAGATGGCATCCTTTCCATGAGAACTTCCTGTTTCATAAATTGATATCCTTTTCATATATGAATAAAATCCATAAAATCATTTCATATATGAAATATGAATATGATCTGTATTACTAAACGTGTTTCTGTATGATGTGAACTACAAAATATACCTACAAAATAGCATGTGGCGCTTGCATGATGCTTTCCCTTGAAGGAGTTGCTTTGTTGTTTATGTTGTGATGCACAAGCTGTCCTTTGGTTGTGTAATTGAATATGTGCACTGATAAAATGCTGTTGTTGTTGATCGGAAATAAATGGATATGAGGATCTATTGATGTGTCCTTTAAAAAATAAATGCACTCAATCCTGAAGCTCTGTTGCATTTCAGTGTTAAAACATTCAGATAATGTGATGCATGGTTTCTTTGACTTTCTACTTCTTCTTTTTTTCTTTGCTGTCAAACTAACACTCATTGTGATAACTAATATCCTGTTGTGTGAGCAATACAGATTCAGGAAAAGACAGGAAAAGAAACAATGAGTCTGTTAGCTTTCTACTTCGCGTATATCATAATTGTAATCTTAAAGAAATAGACAAAGTCCTCCATGTGGTTATACTTTGAGTACACAATAGCATCAGAAGTAGGTTAGATAAGGGTTTAAATAAGAGGATCGTGATGTGACCTTGAGCAAGCAAGGCTTTTGACCTCAAGGTTACTTACATGCTGTCCTGACACTGCTTGAATAAAAACTATGCGAATTGCATAATAAAAAATGTTGCACAGCAGAGCATATGGTAAATATCAAATAAATCAGATTAATCCGAAGAAAATGTGAGTAATATATAGACAGTCAAGCACGCACGGGATAAATGATAGATAATGATTAACCTAACGATTTTCCACTAGATGGCGCTGTGCTCACACATTTATAAATATAATTCCCACAGGATGAAGTTGTGAACCTGTTACATTTCTGCTTTTAAATGTGTAATGTGTAACACTATCGATATTACGCAGAAGGAATACTGTAAAACGCAGTGTTTTAAACAAATATGGGATTGGGCATGCATTTAAATAGGCAAGACATAATTTTGTGACTTCATTTTCCCCTATTCTGATTAAATTTCCCCCTATTCAGATCGCCCCTTCATCATTGTTCAGGCCATAGAGGTTCAGGCCCAGAAGAAACCAAAGAAAAATAAAAAAAACATTGTTGGATTTACCTGAGTAGGCTGCTGTTATGGTACAAAGCTATGCAGCATTGAGGCCTCAAATTAGCTAGGCTACTAGAGTCTGCTAGATAGATAGACGGATGGGTGTATGGATAGATTGGTGTATTCTATTAAATAATGTAGCTTACAAAGTCCTTACTCTCCACCATAGTTTTCTCTCTCTGCAATACCTCTTTTCCCCCTCCATTTTTCCAGGTAGTGAAAACAGGCGCGTTCCCGACGGTGAGTGCTGGGAGCCCGAGAGGGACGCGCGAGATTGAGTGTTTGCGCGCGCACGCGCAAGTGAAACTGAGAGTTTTGAGTCACATCAGTAGCGGCTGAAAGCTATCAAAACTCGTCGAGTGTTTGCCCTCGACTATCCTTGAAGCTTTTTGAAGGTTTGTTTGTCTGGAATACAAAGGGAACATTGTCTTTTCAGGGTTTAATGCCTTACCGCTCTCTCTCTAGCACATTGGCGTCGCGATGTCTTATTTATTTTCATGCACTTGCTTGAACTGGTAAATTGTGCTCATTTTGCCTACCAAAGAGAGTCAGAGAGACGACATTAGAATCTACGTCTGACTGCCAAAGGTGAGTTCATTTTAACTATTTTCTTGTGCATGTTTGTGATATTGTAAACAGATTTCCACTTTTACAATATGTTTGGGTTTTTGTGATTTATATTATTGTGTTGATTGTGGTTTATTGGCATTAATTAGAAATGTGTTTTTGGCGTTTCATTGAGTCTACGGGAATATTTTGCGTTTTTAAATGTGTTGGTAAAAATATCACGTTTATTTAAAGACGTTTTGTTTTTTTGCGGTTGTTTTGCAAATGTTTTGTTAGTGTTAAGGATGTGAATCAACTCAGAGAATCATTATTTCTCAGATACTCCCGTTATATCTATTTCGAGTTATGAAGAGAATCTTTGTTCACCTGTTCAGGTGAGACGCCCCAGTCAGTCACAAACACTGTGCTGCGCTCTGATTGGTGCGTTGGAAATGATTGAATGATGTGATTGGTTCAAATGGCTGTAGGCTATCTCAAAAATTAGAACGTTAAAAAAAACATGGTTTGGTAAATACTAAAAAGCAAAAATTTATTTAAACATTGCGATATTTCTGTTTGCATATGTCTTATCATACTGTGGATCAGTTATATGTAATCTGTTGCATTTTGTTACAAAAATCGGATAGCTTTTTTTATATAGCCCATGATAGTTTTTGTAAATATCTCACAAAAATGCTTGTCTTGAATATATTTGAATTTGTAGTGTGCATAAATAATATACATGTGGAATGTGGAAATCATTTAAAATACTTGTGCCTTACGCTATTCTAAATAAAATTAACAATTAAAATGCAATTATAAGATACTGTGATTTGATAATAATGTTAATAAGCCTTCCTGTAGTTTCTTTGCTCATCGTTAGCTTTGTCTTATGACACAGTCGATTTTTTTAATCTTTATATATATGACTTAACTGTCTACTTATTTAACAGTATTAGGCTATTGAAAATATAAATACTTAAATAATGGAATGCATGTTGAATGTTTAATTGGCACACTGTTGACATTCATGGTAGAATATATTATAATATATTTTGATCACTCTTTGTTCAAAAACTTCAGTCGTCTGCTGGAGCTACTATTCAGTCATGTGTAAGTGCTAATATGATTTACAGAGCAAACCAGAGTTCTTCAAGGGCAAGAGTCAAACAAATACACATTTATGTTATACAAGTAGACTTTAATCGGATGTGAAAACGACTGGCTTTATTTAAGCATAAACTGCACTGTAGCGGTTCCTGCTGTATCAGTAGTATTGATTAAGTAATAAAATCAGTGTAATGTGATCACACAACCTATTAAAAAGAAACAGACTCAACACTTCTGGGCAACACTCTTAGTTCTGGCTGAGATTTGTTCATTTGGTTCATTGTGGTTAATTTTTATGAAAAACATAAGTGGTGTTTTTACATACTGACTTTACTATATAAGGGCTATTCGGGAATTAAGTTAAGATAAAACCAAAGACTAAGATCCAGGGTTCTTCAGGGCTGGTCTAATTGGCTTTTTACATTTTTCTATACCTGAATTACTCTCTTTTAGGTTTTGAAAGTGGAACTAAGAAAATCAATATTCTTTAAAAGACTAATAAATGATAAACAGACAGATCTGGATTAGCGCCAAGTGTGGAAATTTCTACGATTAATGATTAATCTCTGCTTGTAAAGTGCAGTCACACTAGATTAGGGGTGTCCAATCCTGCACCTGGAGGACCACAGCCCAGCAGATTTCAGCTCCAACCCCTATTAAACACTCCTGAACCAGCTAATCAAGCATACAAGCCTTCCAGGCAGGTGTGTTGAGGTAAGTTGGGGCTAAAACCTGCAGGACAGTGGCTCTTCAGGACCCCTGTACAATAATTGGAATTGTAACAAATCTATAATCAGAAAATACCCTAATTTACTGTACATACACTACCATTCAAAAGTTTAAAGTCAGTATTATTATACCCACCAAGTCTGCATTTATTTGATCAAAAATACAGTGAGAACAGTAATATTGTAAAATATTAATACAATTTAAAATAATTGTTTTCCAATTTAATAGATTTAAAAGGTAATTTATTCCTGTGATGGAAAAGTTGAATTTTCACTTTCATTACTCCAGTCTTTATTTGAAATGTAAACGTTTCTAACATAGTCTTTACTGTCACTTTGGGCCAAATGAATGTGTCCTTGCTGAGTAAAAATGTTAATTTCTTTTAAAAACTATTCCCCAAAAGTTTGAATGGCGTCACTACTTAAATCATCATACAGGTTATATAATCCTGATGCCATTCATTGCAATGTCCAAAGTAACTTTTACATGCTCAAAGTCTAGTGAGACCACACCTAATGTCCAGGCAGGGTCACACTTGTTGAGCACGAACCTGTCAGTGACGTTTAAATGGCTGTGATTTTACGATTATCCCTCCCTTTATTTAAAGGGAGGATTTTGAGTCAATGTCACTCACTATCTTGTTGTAACTCTTAATTGCTCAATGCTTGCATGCTCATTCTTGCTCTCTCTTGTCTGATCTTAGGTGCTGGAAACCATGGATCTCCTCACCTCCAAATCCCAACGTTTTCCTCTACTGCTCCTCATTGCTCTATTCATTCTTCCCGGATCGCTGGCACAGACTTCGATCCCCAAGGGCTGTGCCGCTGATGTGGACTCCTTGTATTTCAATCTGTGTGACCTGAGTGCTGTCTGGGGTGTTGTAGTGGAGGCATTTGCCGCTGCTGGTTTGGTGGCCACCCTGATTCTTCTGATCGTGCTGCTAGCCAGCCTTCCCTTCATCACTAGCAGGAATTGGCGCAGTTCGTTGGGGCTTCACGTTGTGTTCCTGATCTTCACGTTTGGACTGTTCGCCCTCACGTTCGCCTTCATCGTCGGGAAGAACTTCGCCACGTGCGCGTCACGCCGCTTTCTGTTCGGGGTGTTGTTCGCCGGCTGCTTCTCGTGCCTTCTCATGCAAGCCGTGAGGTTGAACATACTAGCCAGGAGGAACTCTGGGCCTAGAGGTTGGGTTTGGTGTTTGGGAGCTCTGGGACTCTGGCTGGTGGAAGTTGTCATCAACACAGAATGGCTAATCATTACAATTGTACGATACCCGACTAACATTACCGGAACCCTTGCTCCTGCCACTGCTGTTCCCTGTAACATTGAAAACCAGGATTTTGTCATGGCGCTCATATATGTTCTAACTCTACTCTTGACAGTCGTAGTGGCATCCGTACCCATATTGGCAGGTAAGCACAAGCGTTGGCGCAAAGACGGAGCCCTCATCCTGGTCACAGGTCTGTTTTCGGTGGGCATCTGGGTGGCTTGGATTGTCATGTATGTGTACGGGAACTCAAAGAATGGCGGGCCGACATGGGATGACCCCACACTGGCTATAGCGCTGGTGTCAAACGCATGGGTGTTTCTGCTGTTCCACACTGTGCCAGCGGTGTGCAGTCTGAGTGAGGTAGATGACGATCCAGCTGTTGAGGAAGAGCTGTACCCCAGCAGAGGTTACGAGACCATTCTGAAGGATCAAAGCGCACAGAGTATATATATGGAGAACAAGGCCTTCTCTATGGATGAGCCCCATGCAGGTAAATGCAAGCTTTTGAGCTTTTATTTTGTATTCCTCTTAACTTTATCATCTTTGCTTTAAAGTTAATAAACTTTATGAGTTAGTTTTTATTAGGGATCTATAATAAATATATATCTGTGATGATATTATCAGGAAATATTAGTGTTTTTATCAGCATCGGTCTAATTAGGCTGATATTGGAACCAGATAAGGGCTTTTTCCTATGCCAGATATAAAATGTCCTACTGTACATCTATTTATTATTATTTATTTATTGAGGTTATGTAATCAGGTTAAATATTGTTTATTTTTCCGTTCTTTAAAATGTAATTGGCTATCTGCTGAAATGTGTATACACTACCATTTAAAACTTTGTGGTTAAAATCAATACATTTAAAATAGCCTAAATTTTACTCTTACTACATTCATATATAATGTAATTTTATTCCTGTGATGGCAAAGCTGTATTTTCAGCATCATTACTCCAGTTTTCAGTGTCACATGATCCTTCAGAAATCATTCTAATATGCTGATTTGGTGCTCAAGTAACATTTCGTATCTATGTTGAAAATAGTTGTGCTGCTTAATATTTTTGTGGAATGGGATAGCATTGATGATGAGAAAATCAAAGTGGCGTTTATTTGAAATAGAAATCTTTAGTACCATTATAAATGTCTTTACTGTCACGTTTGATCATTCAGTTTATTAAAAGGACAGGAAAGACATTTATAACGATTTTATTTGTGATCATATTGTATGTTTCTAATAGCAATTTTCATTTGACAGATAGGCCTATAGTATTCTGATAGCTAGCTATACAGTAAACAAGACGTAGTATATTTGGCCTGTATGACAAAACTGTAGAAGAATGTTACACCCACAAGCACTGAGAGTGTAACATATACTTGTTATACATTATGGGTTATCTTCTGACGTATTTCAAAACGGGGAAAAAAGCGCCTGAGATCAGGCTAAAAGCGTCTGTGTTCAGGTTTCACATATATCGTAGGCCTTACTAAGGTGGTGCTAATGCATAACTGTTCAACCGAACATCATGAAAATCCTTCAGAGTATTTTAAAGGATGGATTCTCAATTCCCTACTTTAATTACTGTTTATGGATCTGAAACTTGTTTGACGTTTTGTACAGGCATGTAACCTTACACCTTTAGTTTATGCTGTTTCAAAAGCTCCATCCTGTGATTACAAATTAAACAAATTCTGCCTGCCAATTTTATAATTCAGAAACCCAATATGTCTGTGTGTGTTGACATACTAAAAGAGAGGGGACGTGTGACTTTGAGAGAGGACAAAGCTGCAGAACATGCTGGAACAGGACTGAATTTCACAATAACTGCTGCTTACACCACTGAATTTGATATGCTGATGTTTGAATCCACTCAGTCTATATCTGATGGTACCACACTGAACATGCTGTTCATCCGTCCTCTCTTCCTTTTTCTCCGTCTTCTCACTCTGTCTGTTTCTCTCTTTGCACCTGCTTGTTTCCTCTGGCCAAACATGCAAATATCTTTTCTGCCTTTTGATGTCCATTAAGTTGAACCGCTGGTAGCTGAGAGTTTCCATGCATTCAGAACTGTCTCAATCTATTCTATTATAAATCAACAATATCCAACTGTGTTTACTCAACCAATAACTGCTTGACTTTACAGTTCCATGCTGTATATTCAATAATCTATCAATGACGTACCATAGGAATAACATTTCCATGTGCATCAATATTTGCATATCGTCTGAGGTTTTGTGAAGTAAAAGGAATGCGTCAGTTTGTATTGAACAGGGAGTGTTTGGAAAGTTCAGGAGTCATATCTCACTAGTAAATGAATACCCAGAGCAAAATGGAAGACCTCTCCCACCCTGGCATGAGTCAATATGAGAACACATATAGACCCTGAAGCATGTGTTTACATTAGCATGTGTCCATGGAGACCGAGGCGTGGCAACAGTATCATCAGTATTTCACAGAGCAAGAGGAAATTTCTGTCTCAATGCATCAGTCCAACCTTATCAAACCATAGTGTGTGTTTAAGATAACTTGAGATATTTGTTATAAAAGAAAGCCATATATCTCAAGGGTATTAAAACATAACGTTATTTTATTGTTGTGCTCGTCCTCCAAAATAAGTGAATCAAGTGTGTTTAAATTCTACATAATATAAAAAGTCTATATGTGTATATACACATACACAAAACACACACCAAGGCTATTTGATCAAAAAAATGTCATTATTATCATCAGTGTTGAAAATGTGCTGCTTAATATTTTTCTGGAGACACAAAAGAAAAGTATTTAGTTGAAATATTTAGTAACATTATAACTTTTGGCCAATTTAATTCATACTTGCTAAATAAAAGTATCCATAAAGAAAAAAACTAAGGCTTTCAAAGGATTAATCGCGATTAATCGCATCCGAAATAAAAGTTTGTGTTTACATAATATATGTGGGTGCACTGGGTATAATTTTTTGTATATATATAAATACACACACATGCATGTATATTTAAGAAAAAAAATCTATACAAAATATTTATATTTATGTATAATATAAATTATATATAAATCTATATACAGTATATACATGAAAATATTTCTTAAATAT
>JAOTRC010000014.1:19580915-19592125 GCA_027497675.1 Cyprinella lutrensis | reverse complement strand
AAATTAAGAGTTGGGATATTGTTGTTACGATATGACATCAGTTAAGTTAGGATTATTTTGAACTGTTGTGTTTCTGATAGTTTTATATCTAGGAGTTCAATTGGCATTGAGTAACTTATTCAGGTGTTTTGAATGACACATTATGTTTTGTATAGCTTTTGTATTAAGAGAAAACTGCGAGACAAGGAGTGTAGCTCTGTGTTTATATGATAATATGTAATAACAATATACCACTCTGTTAGATATTTGGACATGGAGACGTGTAGCATGCGTATCCCTCTGTACCGGTTTGAGTGTCAAATGTCAATGGTTTGCCCTCCAGCCACCTGCTTTCTCTTATTTGTACTGGCTTGTTTTGGACTGATTCATAGTTGTGCTCTCGTCTCGTTCCGTTTTAACCCAAGTGGTGCTCATTGCAGAGCCAAATGACATCCAGCTCCACCTCTCTGGACGCCATGGCTCGAGTTTGACCTAGTCCGGCTCCACCTTTGTGGATCTAATAGGTGGAGGGATAGAGTTATGGGTAGGGTTAGGGTGTGGTTGGTCCATCTAGCGTCCCGAATTACATCCAGACAGGGGGAGCTGGATGACCAAAACTGGACCTCATGCTCCACCCGTGGCTCTGCAGTGAGCAGCCTCTCTTTTAAAGGAGTATTTCGCTTTTAATAATACTTTTGCTGATAATGTACTCACCCCCATGTCATCCAAGATGTCCATGTCTTTCTTTCTTTCTTCAGTCAAAAAGAAATAAAGGTTTTTGATGAAAACATACCAGGATTTTTAATGTTTCCTTCCCTTATATTTGTTCATTGACAGATCATCCGTGTCCAATCTCCTGATGGAATGAAAAAAATCCCCTCAACAAAGCGTGAGACAGCTGCAGCTTTCCTTAAGAAGGTAAAGGGAATTCAAATTTGGCTCTAGATCTCTCTCTGTGCTTTAATTTTCTTTCTCACATATGTAACTAAAAGATAAAAGCTGCACAATGGTCTCCTCTCATTGACAGTATGGCTGCACTGCAATATAGCAAATATTGTATATTCAATCAAAAGTGTGGGTTATAAATTGTAATGTAAGGACATTTATAATGTTATAAAAGATTTCTATTTCCAATAAATGCTGTTCTTTTGAACTTCCTATTCATCAAAGAATCCAGGAGTTTAACCAGCACATCTGTTTTCAACCTTGATGATAATTAGAAATGTTTCTTGAGCACCAAATCAGCATATTAGAATGATTTTTGAAGAATCGTGGCTTTGCTATCACAAGAATAAATCTCATTTTAAATTGATTTTTTTTATAATTATATTTCACAATATTACTGTTACTGTATCAAATTAATGCAGCCTTGGTGAGCATAAAATACTTTCAAAAGCATTAAAAAAATCTCACTGACCCCAAACTTTTGAACGGTAGTGTATAATATTTGCTATTAGTAAGGAATTTAACTTATTAAAAAGCCTTTGTAGCCAAGCAGATTAAGTGAAGTGGTAGTTCAAAATCATTGAAATGAAAATAGAATATACTCTCAAATTTATTTGCTCACCCTTCCCTATGTCAGAATAGGTGTTACTAGTATTCACCACAGATTGTATCCATTGTCATGCCTCTGCACTTATGCAACGGTTACATTCATAGCCTGTCAATAAAAAAGCTGAGAATAGCACTACAACAAATGCACAGCATCCGATCCTGAGTCATTAAAAGTGTCAGCACAGACTCCTTCTCCTGCTGAGGGCTGCATGTTGATTTATTAATGAGGCAGCTCTGAAAAGGGAGACCTACTGTATGTCCATATGCTGCAGTCTCACAGATGTGGGCCGCAGTGACACGCATCTCCGCTGTGGTGCAAAGCTTGATGGGTGGTGTGTTTGCTGCAGAGCCTGGATGAATCAGGGCTTGGGGCCAAAATGCCACCAAAAGGCCACAATATAAAATGTAGGGCACCTAGCCTATATCAGGGTTTTTATAGTTAGCTGAAACTTAGCCTCAGCCTCAGACGCCGTGCCCACAGACGGGTGTTTGCTGAGCGTTTAATCATGCACACAAAATAGAAAACACTTCATGAGTTTCGAACACGTCATTGAGTTAAACAGGATTTCCAGAAGACGTGTGTGTGTGTGTGTATCACGCTTTTTAACGGTCTGTCTGGCGCTGTCTAAGCGCTTATCAGGATCAACTAAACTGTGGGTTTTTTTTTACGATGTGAAGTTCATTGTTGGAGAACTCATTTATTAGATGCACACTGGTCATTTTTTTTTAAATGCTGACACTACAATTAAAATGAAAACAAATAAAAAATCAAAATATTATAAAAACTATAAAAGTGTTTGCACGATACTAAAATAACTCTACTCTATAGTCTATTTCTCTTTTTTATTTATTGTCTAACATAGATATATTTCATTATATTACATTTCGAGGTCTATCTTGTTATACATTTAGGAGAAAACTAGTAGTAGGTGATGAAAATTCAGAATAAGTGCAGGAAAATGTTTCAACATGTTACCCATGGCAACCTCATGTTTCATCTAAATCTTGATTTTGATAGCTTAAATTGTCATTAGGATATATATCTTATAGAGGATTTTGAATGTTTTTAGTTAAGGCTGTTTTGAGACAGGCAGAGGGTTTGTGTTTGCCTGATCTAGACCTTTCGGGGCCCATTAAAGATTCATGTCTCTCATCAGGAGAGCGAAGAGTGAGTCAGCAACCAATTTGAGACCGTCTCACTGTTTGATTTCGGCATTAAATAGCAGAAAAGGGACAGAGAGGAGTCTAGCTATGGGCTCTGAGTGAGAAATGTGTGGTAGGAGCAAAATAAATGCATAGTGCATTTAGGCCATGCCATATATATATGTATATAAAGAGAGAGAATATATAAAGGGTTACAAGTCAGAAATTATACAAAGTCAGTAGAGAGAGTGGGATTATTTTTCCCCTGGTGGGTGTGCCTTTTCAGATTATGATGGTTGTCGCTCTGTCTCTATACTGCATTTTAAAACATTTCTATGTTGAATATGTAATTAACTGTGTAGTGTTACATTTGTTCGAGCTATGAGTTAGTTCACCTTGAAAAAATGAGTTGGGGCTGGTTCATACAGAATGCTTTTTTCCATTCCACTGCGCTAGTGTTTCATTGCTCTATAAACATTGTATACATCTATTCTGCTCGAGTCTCATCTTTTGCAGCATCAGGGTTTTTATCTAAGGAACTTGACAAGCAGGGTAAACTAAATATCCATGAGTGCCTACATTCATTTCCTGGTCACAAATACCTTTTAAAAGTTTGGGGTCAGTAAGATGTTTATTTTATTATTATTGAATGAAATGAATAATTTTATTCAGCAGGAGGATGCATTAAATTGATAAATATTTTCTGTATTTTTAATAAAAAAAATGCAGCCTTGGTTAGCTTGGTTTCAAAAACCTAGACTCACTGACCCCAAGCTTTAAAATTATACTTTTTGGAAGTATTTTATCTGTTAGTATTTTGTCTGACCACACATAATTATCAAGTTTAGGTCTAGTAGCTTATTAATTGGTTAGATGATTTTTTGCATTAAGTATGTCTCTGTGTAAAGCCTTAATTTATTTTGGGAATGAGTTGCATCATCGTCTCATATTCTTTCTCATGTGCACTCTGCTCTCATAACTTCATTAGAGTTTGAGGAATTGTATCTGCATGGCATTAGAGAGAGACTCACAGTCTGGCAGTCATCACTGCACTGTCTCTGAAAGTCATGACTGACACCACATATTTTGGATGCACCCCTTATTTAACTCATCAAAACTTTATTATCTTATTAGTAGAGACTCCAAAAGGTAGATTAGACATCCACAATTGACCAAGAATGAGAACAACTGTGCTCCAGTTATATTAAGTCCATCAGTTTCAAGAACAGATTGTTTCTGACATCCTTTGTTGCCTTCTTTACAGGTTGCCGAAGAGTTTGGCTTCAGTTCAAATGGTTTTTCGATCTACCTGAATCGGGACAAGACTGGAGAGATCCTGTCACAGAATAAGACTCTCAGCCTGCTGAAAATCAAGTAAGTGTGCAGTTGTGAGAGATTGGGTTTACTCTGTTGTGCATGTGTGGGCTTGTGTCTGGGCATTGTGCTCAAATAAATGTGACCGAGTTGTTTTTCTTTGTCTTTCAGGCATGGGGACATGCTTTTTCTGTACCCATCCACAGCTGGACCCTCCAGTGAGAACATGGACACAGCTCAGCCTCACACTTCTTCTTCATACCCCTCCTTCCCTTCCTCCTCCTCCTCATCATCTTCCTTATCCCGCTCACACTCTGCACCACAGATCCCAGAGGATGAGATTGACCAGTATCTGTCCAAACAGGAGGGAAAGATCTACAGAAACAGAGACCCCCAGCTGTGAGTCGGCTTTTCTTTCCACACTACCTTGGAAACAGTTTATCTATATTGTTCTCATTTTCTAGAGTATTTTCATAGCATATTCATAGCAATTGCAATATGAGGACTACAGAGTACTCAAGACATATTTGTTTGGCATTCTTTGTCATTGTTTCTCAGGTGCCGGCATGGTCTCATGGGGAAATGTGTGCACTGCGTACCTTTAGAGGTATAAACTTGTGATCCTCCCTTGAAACAACAGAATACTGATTGGAAAATTAGTCTAACCCAGTGGTTCTCAACCAGGGGCCCTTGGGTAACTTCCAGGGCCCAAGATGACTTAAAATAAGCCAAAACAATCTTTAAAATAGCTAATAAAAAAGCTCACTTCTTATTTCAATTGTTCTTTCAACAACTATTATTTTTAAATAAGACCCAGACTCAAACATTATCTCGGAAAACCTGGATATGGAATTTTTAATTGTGTGTTTTTTAGACCTGGAAAAGTCATGGTAAATAATAAAGTCTTAATCTTTTTAAAAAAAAAAAAAAAAAATAATAATTCATCTCAATTTCAAATTCATATATATATTATATATATTAAAATCAAATTTTAATGTGATCATTACAATTATTTAATTTTTTTTAATATATTGACAATCCTTGTTTCTGTCAATTAAAAAGTTTAAAAACGAAGCTTTGTCATCACAGAAAAAGTACCTTAAATTAATATGTTGGTCTACATGGAATATTGTCTTGGATAATGAGGGGCCTTGATTTCAAAACGGTTGAGGACCACTGTTTTAACCTAGATGTGCATCACAGAGAGCACTGATTACAATACTGCAGTTAAGACTGATCCACAGGGCACAGAAGTATATTTGCTATTTCATCTTCCATTTTCTGTTTTAATAGCCTTTTGATGAAGACTATCTGAACCACCTCGACCCACCGGTCAAGCACATGTCCTTCCACGCCTACATCCGGAAACTCACGGGCGGAGCAGACAAGTTAGTGCTTCTGGAGACTCTCCTCTCTTACCTGAATAAGACCGGAAATAAAGTGACTTAATGAAGTTTTCCTGTCTCTTAGGGGAAAGTTTGTGGCACTTGAGAATATCAGCTGTAAGATTAAATCTGGCTGTGAGGGTCATCCGCCATGGCCAGAGGGCATCTGTACCAAATGCCAACCCAGCGCCATCACTCTCAACAGACAGGTACCAAACTACTCTGTCTGTATCACAAACACCCTTTTTTCATCTAACTTAAATATTACATAGAGACAAACTGTTCACGTGTTGAAACTGCAAAAATTCTTCTTGCAGAAATATCGACATGTGGACAACATCATGTTTGAGAACCACACCATTGCTGACCGTTTCCTTGACTTTTGGAGGAAGACAGGTAACCAGCGGATGGGGTACCTGTACGGACGCTACACCGAGCACAAAGACATCCCTCTCGGCCTTCGAGCAGAGGTTGCCGCCATTTATGAACCTCCTCAGGTGAGAGACTCAGACCTGAGACAGAATCCACATTTTCATAATTTTAGTGACTGATTCTCTTTGCCAGCGTTCCTCAAATCCAGTCCTTCAGAGTTAAGCTTAAACCATTTACCAGCAATTTTCTAGTAACTCTTAAGACCTTGACTAGCTTGTTCAGGTGTGTTTAATTAGGGTTGGACTTAACCCTACAGGGCAGTGGCCCTCCAAGATTGGATTTGAGGAATGCTGCTCTAAGCTCTTGTGTGTTATGTGCACTAGTACCAGATAAACACAAGAGGGCAATAAAAGACAGTTATAGTTAGGCTCCCATTCTCAGACTAAAGATATTTCTGGTACTTCTGCTAAATCACAAATAAGTACATTTTCTAACTTTATTTATGGAAACTGAATCATAATATATTAAAATAATTTAATTATAACAATTCTAAATTATTTAGATAATAAACTTCCATAATTTCGGATGTTTCAATAATTGATTGTTCTTTAGGTTTTGTAATTTTAGACCAATTAATTTCTGTGAATTTTCTTGCAATTTGTGTTATTTTTATTTTAGAAGTTGACAAAAATGTATATACATTATAAAAATGCCCATGACTTTTTGGCATTTATTTATAAATTACAAAAAATTCAAGAAATCACACTTTTTAAATTCCCTTATATATCCAGATTTTCCAAAACTGTATATACATTTTAATATATATATATATATATAAAATGACATTTTATGAATTAATTAATTAAATTAAAAAAAAAAATCACCACGTCTGTCATTTCATCCAAATTGCCATTTGATGATTATTAAAGTTATGCAGTATTGCACTTTATTGCTGTAATTCCTTAAACATGCATGTATTGCAGTCAAGTATTGTTTTCCTGCTTCATATTCTCTTCCTTTTGCCGCCGTGTGCTATGACTCAGATCGGAACCCAGAATAGCTTGGAATTGATTGAAGATCCCAAGGCAGAAGCAGTTGAGGAGATGGCTGCAAAACTGGGCCTACGGAAGGTGAGAGACCTTTTCCATGCCTCTTGAAAAGTAGTTTATCAAAGAAATCACATTTTACCCAAATTATTAAAGACAACGGGATTTAATAATTAGCATCCAGCCTTCCACCAATATATATATATATATATAAATAGGTGGAAGGAGTCTGATAGGATTCTTTGAATTCCTCTCTCTCCACATCTCTATGACTTCCATATGATACTACTTTCAAGTTACTTGCTGATGGATGATAGAAGCGTTCTTTGTTTGTGCCTGAGCATGTTAAACAGCTTCCAAATGTACTTTTGACACACAGAAACTGTAAAGCTGTTTTTGATTAGTAATATCGGCTATTTCTTTCAGGTGGGGTGGATTTTCACAGATCTGCTGTCGGAGGACACCAGGATAGGCACCGTTCGCTACACCAGAAACAAGGTGAGTTGACAAATGAAAGATGAGGCTAACTACATGATGTTCTAATATTATTATATTGACCAATGGATATGTTTCATCCGTTCAGGATTCATACTTCCTTAGTGCAGAGGAATGCATCACAGCTGGACACTTCCAGAACCAACAATCCAATGCGTGTCGGCTTTCTCCAGATGGACATTTTGGATCCAAGTTTGTCACAGTGGTAGCAACAGGTACGCAGCGTCCTCCTTATATGAGATTTACTGCTGCTGTTCTGGTATAAAGTGTGGTGATAAATTAAGGTTGTGTCAAATGCCTGTTTGGTATTTGCTTCAAGGCTGATAAATCACTGTCTGTTTCAGTTCAGTGTTTTATTGGTACCTGTGAAAAATAAAGGTTTATAATATTCGTGTGTTGGCAGGTGGTCCCGATAACCAGGTGCACTTTGAGGGGTATCAGGTGTCCAATCAGTGCATGGCTCTGGTGAGGGATGATTGTCTACTTCCATGCAGAGATGCTCCTGAACTGGGCTATGCCAAAGAGTCCAGCACAGAGCAGTACGTCCCTGATGTCTTCTATAAGGTACTGGACTAAAATGCTCCTCACACATCATGTTATGACACATAGATGCTAAATGCATACAATCATGATGCATGCACATACAATAGACTACGTTCAAAAGAACTTTTCTATTTTTGTATATTTTAAAGCTTAATTTCATTCTGTGATTGCAAAGCTTACTTTTCAGCATCATTACTCCAGTCTTCAGTTACATGATCCTTGAAAATTCACTCTAATATGCTGATTTCGTGCTCAAGAAACAAAGTTTTGAGCGTAATATTTTTTGAAACATACTTTTCCCCCCTGTATTATTTTATTGAATAGAAATTTTGAAAATGCAAAAATAGATTTTTTTTGTAACCATGCAAATCTTTACTTTTACTTTGGATCAATTTAATGCATCATTGGTGAATAAAAGTATTAATTTTCTTTAAGAAAGAATCTTACTGACCCCAAACCTTTGAACAGAAGTATAAATGCACATTTTCAGTACAGTCATACAGTCACTTTAAGTGTTATCAGGTTTTTTGACACTCTTTATATTTTTATTTCTGTTCCAGCATGTAACTGTAGCCATACTCATATCACTTGCAGGTTTTAACTGATGTCTCTGACCAATCTGAGATTTCCTTTTACCTTGCTTGGTACATGAAAGCTTGTCACATTTATTAAAAAAGAGAGAATGAAAGTTAATGTCTATTGCTTTGGCCACAATGAAGGGGATTAGTTGATGGTGATGCATAAAAAGGTTAAAATTTTCTGATCTTTTTCTTCACCTTCAGGATACAGACAAATTCGGCAACGACATCACGCATTTAGCCCGACCACTGCCGGTGGAGTACTTGATCATTGACGTGAGTAGTTGTCATGTTGCTACAACCACATACTTTAACACTGATCATGCTCTAAACCTTCAACCTACACATGCCAGTCAAAAAGCCAATGGTGTTGGGGTGTAGATTTATACAATCAATGTCATTGATACAAAGACTCAAGTGGATACCCTGTCTTTAAGACCTAATTGAAAACCATGTGCCAATTATGGTACATGGCATCAAACTGGCTGTAAACAAAGGCCTATTCCTTATTGACCCCCTAAACTTTCCTTAATTTAATGCTATGAAAATAAATGAATGCTATCATAGTTTTTGTTTCGTATTGCTCTTTTTTTCAGATCACAACCACTTTCCCAAAAGACCCTGTGTTCACCTTCTCCTCTACTTTTCGCTTCCCCATTGAAAACAGAGACGCTTTGGGAGAGACCCAGGTATACATTTAGGGACGGATTTACTAAATGGCAAATTAGCATGAGTAAAATCCCATAAAAGCACAGATAGGTGTGGAAAATTCTGCTAGTGATCTACTGACGATGTGCACATTAAAGAACACAGACGCAGCCGGATCATTTCCATAATCACCAGCGCAATCTACCAAGAGCAGCGCAAATCTGAATCTGGTTTAAGACATGTTTTTTTTGGAAGTTAAATAATAGCGCAAATACCAGTAAGGACTACCACTGCCCTCAGTACATTGCGTTGTGTGATTCATTTAAATATTCTCATAAATTGTGCGTCTGATAGGGAAACTTCTACAATTACAATTTCAATTTAAAATGTTACTTTTTAACATTTTTAGATGGTTGTCAAAATAGACTCCTGCTTCTGGAAGTATAGTTTTTTGTTAAATATTCACTCAAAAATGTGTGTGTGCAGGACTTCCACAGTTTAGCGACGTATCTTTCCCAGTGTTCTTCCTCCTCCTCCTTCCTGGGCATCGTCTCAGATTTCCACCTGCTCCTCTTTCTTGTTACCAATGAGGTCATGCCCTTAGAGGTGAGTTTTTTTTTTTTATCTATATACACACACAACACACTCTCCTATTTAATTCCTTCCCTTTTTGCTTCTTCAGGTTGTCATGCTTCGTTTTAATTTAGTTCCTCTGTAGGCACAACTGATATTTGTTGTTTTTTGTACGAGACTCAGTTTCCTCAAGTGTGAATTTCATCTTATAAACTGTTTATTTATTTTCCCTGACAACCTCATCCCCCTCTTATATTTACAGGACAGCATCGGACTTCTGCTGGATGCGGTGAAGACATCCAACGAGGAATTGGCTCAGACCTGGAAGAAATCAGAGCAGTGGGCCACAATCGATCAGCTCTGCAGTGAGTAGTCATGCAGTTATTATTAAGTGTTTTTGTTAAGGAGTTCATTGTTGAGAGCATCTCCATTTTGATATCATGATCAAAGATGTGTCTTGTTCTTTTTTTTTTAACTCTTTATCACAGACACAGTTGGAGGGCAGCCATCGGGATCTATGGATTATGCCATGGGCGGCCAAACTCTCCCACAGTCCTCTTCGGCTGTGTGGTCTTGCCTCCACTGCACCTTTATGAACCAACCTGGCACTGAGCACTGCGAGATGTGCAGTTTGCCTCGCAGCTAAAACCACAAGAATTCGGGCTGAACCGTACATCCCACGGGGAACAGCAGTGAGAGTGGGCGTGCTTCCCTGTATTCCTGCCGTTGTAGTATGCCTAATCCTTAACTCGTCCCCTCCCTCACTGACTGTGTCGGATCTAAACGCCTATGCCAGCCGCGTGCTTGAATATGCGCCCAATCCAACGCTGTGATCTGCATCACTTGGATGATGAACGATGGCCGAAGATGATGGGTTTTGCCCATGTAGCACTCTCTGTGTGAGCCCAGTGCATTCTGGGACTTTTATTTTGACAAAGCACTTGGGCGAAGCTCCTTTCACCCTACTCATCTCCCTTTGCGGTCCAGTATATTCTTTCAGCGCCATCGGTGAAACATGATCAATTTCTCTGATATTAAACGTCTTTCCCCGACTATCACTGAGGATGTTGTGTAAATAATAAACCGAGAAGGAATGATGCTGTTATTTAACTTCAGAAGATTTTATATGTTGAGAGAATTGACTTTTTCAAGCCCACTTTTAGGTGAATGTGCAGCTGCAAGATTTTTCACGTCACCACGGTTTCTTAGATCTTCAACCTTAGTGTTACAATACTTTCTTCACCCTATATGCTTGCTTTCTTGATCTCATTTCCTTCACATAATCCCTCACTTTGTTTTGATGGACATTGGACGATGATTTTCCTTGAGCATCAGTTCTAAACGCTTGATTAGATTGGAGTTTGAATGGTTAGTTTGGCTGCAGATCCAGAGTGAGGTTCCTTTTCCTTACGATTGTAATTGACCATTGACTTCTGAAGGCTTAAAGGGATACTCCACTTTTTTTGGAAATAGGCTCATTTTACAACTATCTCAGAGTTAAATAGTTGAGTTTTACTGTTTTCGAATCCATTCAGTCGATTTTCTGATATTTAGAAGAATATCAGTAACCAGACAGTTTC
>JAOTRC010000014.1:19537808-19569817 GCA_027497675.1 Cyprinella lutrensis | reverse complement strand
CACAAATGTGTTGATATTTCTTTCTATTACAATCAAAATCTGTCAATAAAGTATGAGAATGAGATATCAAATCCAGTAAATGTGTTACACTAATTGAATAACATTAAAAAAAATAGTGAAAAAAAAAACTGTTTGAAATTCCCTGCCAAAAATTTTAGGAAGCTCTCTGGAGAATTTAATAATGACATTTGTTTTCCATATCTGCCTCATCAGTACCGGAGACTTCTTCCCTTAAAGACATTGTCAAAACCGACCTTCAGGCGGAAGAACTGCACAAACTGGTTGAAGTGCAGACATATTTCTCCAAAGACGATCTCAACAAAAACAACATAAGGAAAGTGTTATTCTACACTTCTAATCTGCAAGTCCAAGAAATGGCACGGGAGATGTATGAAGTGAAACCCAGCAACATTCTTCTATGTTTATGGCGAGAAAAGGCAACAAAATATTTAATGCCTGGTCCTCAGCTTTTGTCACTAGACTTTACAGAAGTCCATGAAAGAATCTGGAGGCCTTGTTTTAATGACTTCCTTAACCTTGGCAAACGGATTGCAACTGGAGAAACTTGTTTTAGAGAAGTGGACCAGGCTTGGCTCTGGTGTGGGGATCAGGGTGAAGGAGATCGCCTAAAGAAAGAGTTTACTTTGATGGCCAGTATGCTGAAAAGCCAACATTTTCAGGATGAGAACTGGCCAGAGTATCGTCTCAATCAGATTCAGGAATATAGACGCCTTCACCATGCTGCGGAAACTGCTGAGGTCATACTAAGAATTAAAGATAGGCTGGGATTACAAGGAGACTTCAATCAAATACATTGCCTGACTCAAGTGGTAAGAGACCAATCTTAATTGGGATCACATTCAATTTAGCATGTATGTGTTTTTGTCTAGATTTGTGAAAAAAATGTTTTTATGTATAGAGAGAAGACTCATTCAAACAAAACACTCTGGGTTCGCTGAGTGAAGATCTCATCAGCGCCAGCCAAAAGCTGGCAGATGTCAAACGCCAGCACACAGCCTGTCTGAAGGCTTTTTTGAAGAATGAGAGTGATGCTCTGATTAAATGGGTCAAAATGCAAATTCCAAGTAAGCTTTTTCAGATTTATCTACTTTATACTATAGGAAAATTCTTCAAATTCAATGCATTTCTGTCAATTTCTTATTTCATTCAGGTTTAAGGGATCTGAAAGTTTTTATGGAACTGGCCACAATTTCTGCTGGAGA
Source organism: Cyprinella lutrensis (assembly GCA_027497675.1). Classification (NCBI taxonomy): domain Eukaryota; kingdom Metazoa; phylum Chordata; class Actinopteri; order Cypriniformes; family Leuciscidae; genus Cyprinella; species Cyprinella lutrensis. Next base: position 19,568,594 of record JAOTRC010000014.1, on the reverse strand, counting down.
GAATGATGCAGACATTGATAGGCTGGCCAGTTTTGAAACTGTTGTGATGGGCTATGGCCCTTTGCTTTACTCACTATCAAAATATGCAGGATTTGAAGAGTTTATGAAGCATGCTAAGCAAGTTTGGGACACCCTAGACAAAGATGAGAAACTCCTGGATAAACTGGTTAGTTCTCTAAACGCCTAATTCATAAATATAAGATTAGATTGCTTGATAAAAGTGTCTGCTAAATGAGTAAATGCACACCTTTGTATTTTGTTCTCTGCTATAATAATTATTATACATTTTTCTGCACGCCTCTATTCTTCCAATGAATATGTGCCGAATTATGCTCATTTTTGAGCATAAATTTGAGCATCATTTTGATTCAAATTAAAAATCAAGTCATTATCATGAAACGTGTCCATCTTGTAGATAGACTCTGCTCGATGGTTGGACTGGCTAAAAGGTTTAAGGGAGACTCATGGCTCTGTAGAGCAATCATCTTTGTCCCTGGCCTCAGCTATCAACACTGGAGGCGTGTATCATGTGGGCTGGCCTGAAGATTTCAATGGGAAAGTGAGTAGACACTAGTATAAAAATGTTAAATCAAATGCCTAAAACACAAATGATCTGTGGCTTAAAATCAAACTTTTACCTCTTCCACAAAAAGATTTCTTAAATCAATTATAATATTCTACTAAACAGTTTGTGAGCGTCTGTTAGGTAACAATAAGTTGTGATATGTTTGTAGGCAGGTTTGGAGAATGTGTTTCATGTAAAAGTGACGAAGAACGAACAAGCAAACACATACAACCTTAATGAACTCTTAGAGCTGCAGAATAAGCTCATGTTGATGTCATCTAAAGGGGAGCATGGAAGGGATCAAGTCAACAAGTTTACTCAGGTTGGGTCCATTATCACCATTGTCCACCAACATTTTGCAAAATGTTGCAATATTAAACTAACAATGTCTGAAAACATAAATCCCAAATAAAAGACCAGATACAAAATTGTTATATCTCTCTATTTTTTGGAAAGTTTGTACGTTTTTTTTGTTGACTTTTGTTTTAATCCTGTAGGTTTTTGAAGGAGTTCAGAGGATGTGCCATATCCTTTTGCTGTTGCGCACATCGGGTAATATGCTCTTCCGCAACTGGGGAGCACAGATAACATGCAACCACCAAGATCAACCCTGCATTCAAGTTAGCTTTTCCCTTTTAAGCAAGTGTGTTAAATATCAGGGTGAGGTTACAGAGGAGCTTGAGAAGCTGTGTCGCTCCCTGGAGGACTTCCACAAAGACTGGTGTAGCCACTTGACTAAGATGCGCTCTCAGTACTATGCACTGAATCACTACACTTCAGAGCAAGTGGTCTATCTTTGCGAATGGATCAACAGTGTCACCATCAGAAGGAAACCTGTGCCACAGCATATGTGGCATCTTTTGACTCCTATTAAACCAGATTGCACCATTAATGAGATCCATGAAAAAGCAACTGAGACTGAATCTATGTCACAATGTGACATGGAAGAGGAATCAGAACAGAATAGTGAATTTGGCCTGCCTTTACTACACGTTGGAATGGAATGCTTGGAGGATCTGTGGCAGCAATTTAAGGAGAACATGTCCAGATTCCTTACCCACCATGTGGACGTTGAAACGCTTGGGCGGTTTCTCTCCAATCTCTCTGACATGAACCAAATGCACATCAAACGCAAGATTCCTCCGATTATACAAGAGGGAAGGCCGAACCTTGTCCAATGCTCTGAAGCGGAACTGATTAGCACCACTCTGTCTCTTTATGCGGAGAGTCCAGAGCATCCTCTTCCAACAACTGATGAGGTATTAATGTGCCAGGAGGAGACAACCAAAGAAGAGGTGGAGATCTTCCTCCGCCGATGCCTATTACAGGGTACTGCAAGCGGTCATAAGAAGATTTACACTCTAGTCAATCCAGGATCACTGACCTATGATGTGAGTGTGGCTATGGTGGAATACTTTGAGACACATGAACGGTGTGCTGGGCCTCATTACCGTCTAGTGATGGTCTGTCCTGTAAACCAGGATAGATATATTCCTTCCTTCTTCAGCAACTATAAAGTGCAAACTGGTATGAATATATCTGCAAAAAGATTGAAAAATTATATTCACCATCACTTCCATATACCGTCTAAGCTGGTCACAAACTCAAAAGTCTATCCAGAGGAACTCTCTGTCTGGATGATTGCATCTGAACGTCCAGCTGTTGGTAAGCATTGAATTTATTATACTTTTTTTGTTGGATCATCAAATTGTAATAGTTTGCTTTTGAAGCTACTTTAATTTCTGGTTGATACTCCCTCCAAATATCATGTGTGCTATAGAAAATTGTCATTAAATATTCTGTTTCACTCTGAAATACAACACACTATGGAAATAAAAAGGGTTGTGTTTTATCTTGGCTTTAAATATGGTAATTATTTATTGTAGACAATACTTAACATGCTGAGACATGATATCTTTGGAATTTCTTCCTACTCTTATTGCAGGAAAGTCTCTCTATGTCAAGCGTCTTTTTGAGCAGTTCAAAAGAGAGGTTCCATCAGCCACCTTTCAAACAATCAGACTCATCGAGCCTTACATTGACATGCATGGATTTGTCCAAACTCTGTCTGAGAGACTAGGTTCCCTGAGAGAGCAGGACCCTTTGCTGTTGCACATTGATGCTGCAGCCGTATGTTTTACAAAAAAATATCTTATTATAGATAGATCTATATATCTCATATACTATTTTTGGGTGACTAATAACATTGTCTCACTACATTTCCTTTCACATTTTGGATTGCTATTAATGGATTTCTTGAATCTACAGGTGCGTCATGGCTTGGAGGAATTCCTATTCAAATTGCTAATTCTAGGATGTCTTAGTGACAGCAAGGGAACTATATGGAGAAGAAATGCAGCGCACTTAGTGGCAATTGAAGTTCTTCAGCAAGGTCAAAAGAGTCAAACCCAAATGGAGGTAGAAAGTTTGCTTTGCAATTTTTTTTCCTGTTTTATTAACTTTTTGCTCCTTGAGTCATAATTAATATGTTTTTGATTGTGGGACTAACCTGAAATTCTGCATTTCTTTGTTTTACAGACAACCCATGGGTTTTTGCATGCACTGCCTACTATTTTTTGCAGGCCCCCTAAAGATGTAAAGGATTTGGAGCTCTTGAGAAAAAAGGGGGGGTACACATCCTTGGATCCACTGATGGATAATGGAGAGTTTAAAAGTGAACACATTCAGAGACCCTACCAATACCTGAAGAGGTTCAACAGGAATTTCAACTTGGATCACTTCAAATATCAAGCTCATTCTGTAGAAGGTGATCCAGTTGACTGTCTTCATCATCTTTTGTTAAACTATGGCTTGAATGACCCATCATGGGCAGAATTGAAGCACTTTACTTGGTTTCTTAACCTGCAGCTTAAAGACTGTGAGAATTCCATGTTCTGTGACCCAGACTTCCTTGCTGACAATTTAAGTGGCTTTAAGGGCTTCATAGTAAAATTCATGATTCACATGGCTCGAGACTTTGCCTCTCCTTCCATTGACATCTCTGACCAGAGCCCCTCCTTTTTCTCTGAGAATGAAGACATCCTATCTCTTCGGAAACGATGGGAAAATGAATCTCACCCATACATCTTTTTCAATGCAGATCATTTCACCATGTCTTTTTTAGGATTCCATGTAAAGAAAAATGGGACAATTCTTAACGCAGTCGATCCAAAAAGTGGCAAAGTGTTAATGGAAAATGTGATGACACAAGACCTGTTTTCAGACATTGAGCGACAAAGAATTAACCTTTCTGAGGACTTTGATGACCTGTCCAGAGAAGACAAGATACGAAGAATTTCCATTGTTGTTGGTGCCAAAAAAGGCTGGGTAAAAGGACAGTTCGATCCAGATCCAACGTATGAACTCACTACCGACAATGTTATGAAGATGTTGGCTATTCATATGAGATTCAGATGTGAGATTCCTGTGATCATCTTGGGAGAAACTGGCTGTGGGAAGACGCGGCTTGTGCGCTTTCTGTGTGATCTGCAACGTGAAGGCAGAGCTGTTGAAAACATGAAATTAGTCAAAGTTCATGGAGGTACTACTTCTGACATCATCTATAGGAAGGTGCGGGAAGCAGAAGAACTTGCTCAGAAAAATTGGCAAAATTATAAACTCGACACTGTTCTGTTTTTTGATGAAGCCAACACAACCGAAGCAATCTTTGCCATTAAGGAAGTGCTATGTGACAAAACTGTACAGGGATACCCTCTGAAGAAAAACTCTGGTCTGAAAATAATTGCTGCTTGCAATCCATACAAGAGACACACCCCTAGAATGGTTGCTCGCTTGGAGAAAGCTGGTTTAGGATACAGAGTGAAAGCTGAGGATACTGAGGATCGCCTTGGTAAAGTTCCCATGAGACAGCTTGTGTACCGTGTTCACCCGTTACCCCCAAGCATGGTGCCTCTGGTATGGGATTTTGGACAGTTAAGTGACTCAGCTGAACTCTCTTACATTCGTCAGATTGTGCAAAAACAAATGAGAGATCATGGATTACCCCTAGCATGCCAGAGTGTGATCACAGAAGTTTTGGCTGCCTCTCAGAAATACATGCGCAGCCAAGCTGATGAATGCAGCTTTGTCAGTCTTAGGGATGTGGAGAGATCAATGGGTGTCCTGGTTTGGTTTTACAACCACAGAGATGATTTTTTTCCAAGCTCCCGCTCGATTGAAATTAAGCAGATGATCTTGAAATGCTTGGTGCTTGCAGTGGGTGTTTGCTATTACCCATCACTTGAAGACAAAAGTCCATACCTACAGACTATCAGCAAATACTTTCCTCATGAGTTGAACTCTAAAGAGTCTCTGGAGCTGGAGATAGCTTCATGTCAAGACTTCTTTCTTGACAACATCCAAACAAGAGAAACGATTGCCAAAAATCTCGCTTTGAAAGAGAATGTCTTCCTTATGGTGGTCTGCATTGAGTTGAGAATTCCACTCTTTCTGGTTGGCAAGCCAGGGAGCTCAAAATCTCTTGCTAAGACTGTCGTAGCAGATGCAATGCAGCGCCAGGCCTCTCACTGTGACTTATTCAAGAAACTCAAGGAGGTTCACATGGTGTCCTTTCAGTGCAGTCCTCACTCAAGCCCTGAAGGAATCATTGGAACCTTCCGGAACTGTGCCCGCTTCCAAAAGGATAAGAACTTAGACGAGTATGTGTCAGTAGTTGTACTGGATGAGATAGGACTTGCAGAGGACTCTCCTCAGATGCCATTGAAGACATTGCATCCTCTTCTAGAGGATGGATGCATAGACAGTGACAACCCACAACCATACATGAAGGTTGGATTTGTTGGAATCTCAAACTGGGCTCTCGATCCAGCAAAAATGAACAGGGGTATTTTTGTGTCCCGTTGGGACCCAAGTGAAAAGGACTTAGTTGAGACAGCTGAAGGCATCTGCTCATCGACACAAACCATTCTTCTCAAAATCAAGCACCTTCTGCCAAAGTTGGCAAAAGGCTTCCTAAACATCTGTAAAACTGACAGTGAGCAGTTCTTTGGACTCCGGGATTATTATAGCTTGATAAAAATGCTTTTTACAACAGTCAGCGATTCAGATCAGGAGCCAAGTGACAGCGAGTTGGCAGAGGCTGTGTTGAGAAACTTCAGTGGACAAAAGGATGATTTTGATCCACTTGATTACTTCTCGGAAATCTTCCAAAACATTCAAGATGTCCAAAGGCCAAGTACATTGACAATGATTGAAAAAAATCTCAACCACCACAATGACAAAGAATGTCGTTACCTTCTTTTGCTCACAACAAATAATGCTGCCTTGTACATAATCCAACACCATATTTTCTCCAAGGAGAACTTTACATGCCCAGAAATTGTCTTTGGATCAGGATTTCCCAAAGACCAGGAGTATGCCCAGATTTGCCGCAATGTGAGTAGAATAAAGGCATGCATGGAGACGGGTCGAACGGTCATCCTTTTGAATCTCCTTAATCTATATGAAAGCCTTTATGATGCTTTGAATCAATACTATGTGTACTTCAGTGGACAGCAGTATGTTGATTTGGGACTTGGTTCACATAGAGTAAAGTGTCGAGTTCACAAAAACTTCAGACTGGTTGTGGTGGAAGACCAGGAAAAAGTCTACAGAAAGTTTCCTGTTCCTCTCAAAAACAGACTGGAGAAACACAAAGTTGATAGGAGTACAGATTTGACTCCTTGGCAGCACAGAGTTTTGGGAAAACTCAAACAGTGGGTGCAAGAGTTCTCACAAGTTCAGCAGTCTGAATCTTCTGAAGCAAATTTCAGCTTATCAGATGCCTTTGTTGGTTTCCATGGGGATGCTTGTGCCAGTGCACTCCTCCAGGCTTTGGAGAAAATACAAAAATTGGGCCATGATAAAGCCACTCAAAATGATGAACTCCACTGCATTCCCATTTGCAAGAATGAAATCATTGAACCAAGTGAAGAGGGATCTAACATTAATGTGGCCATGGACATAGAGGAACCCGTGGCTCATCACATTGGTGAAGATATAACAGTGCCACAAGAGGAAATTAACAAATTTCTTGATGAGGATGCCTCAATTGAAGTTGACATTAAGGTACAGGATGCAGAGCTTCATGGAGAAATTGTGACTCTTGGAGAGGATTTTGGTCTTGTGAAAATGGATGAAGATCCTGTTGATGTTGACGCAAAAGACAGCATGGAGTCAATCAAAACCATTGATGAGGAAGAGGAGGCCTATGAAACTGCTAAAAGCTTTCTCTTGAATTGTTCCACACCAGACTCCCTACTTAGGTTGAAGTATTCCGAATTTGGAAATCAGGAGAAAAACAAGCTTCAGAGAATTTATTTCCATGAGCAAAGCCATCAGTCTCTCAGAGACCTATTAGAAAACCATCTGAACAAAACCAATCAGGACAAGAGCAAATTCTTAGAGGTAATGTTTTACAGATGACAGAAAATGGATGCACTTTTCCTAAGACTTTTAGGAGACTTGTTAATGTTCATGTTTTCTGTTAGGTAACCACATTCTCTAATCTTCTCACTGGAGCTGATGTGAGAAATCTTGCTCCTGCCTTGGGTTTGTCCACCGAGCGGCTTCTTCTGCTCTCTTTACACCAATTTGACACAGAAGTTTCTTTTTGCTGCAAGATCCGGTTTGATACTATTTTTATTATATGTTTAATATATTCAGTACCTTTCACTTAAGTAGCAAATGGTAAACAATTTCTTGTACGTTATCTCTCCTCCCACAGGTCATTCCTCAAGGATTCTGGGCTGTCTCTACACATCCTCTTGGTTCAGATGGACATGGAAGAGTCATTGTGCAAAAATGAACTTATTGCTTCAGCGAAGTGAGTCTTTTGTTGTTGGTGGCTAAAAGACAATGACATTTCTGAGAAAGACTATTAGAAAAAAGTGGATTACGTTTACTCACATTTTACAGTATACTTGCATTCAGATTTCAAAAAAGATTGTCATCTTTTTTCACATTTCATCCTTTTATTCCTCTTACCTCAGGTACAGTACCATGAATGAAATCTTATCCTTGAAGTCAGATGAATGCAATGTCTATACTGTGTTCATAACAAAGCTCTCCCGAATTGGGGAGCAATGCACAACAAGTGGCAACAAGTACATTGGCTTTCAAGGAGGTAAGTGGATCTATTTTGGTAGGTGAAATGTGTTCAGATATTATTGTCAAGTAACAATTATCTTCATCTTTTTTACTAAAGGAGTTTGGCTGTCTGCTCATATTGATGACCTCAGAGATTCTGATGACATAAGCTTAAATCTTAAGGCTTTTTGTGGAATACCTATAAGTAAACTCATCTCTCAGACAATCCAGTCAGGTATGTAAGGACCAAATGCTGCCTGGAATTTGTACATAATTGCTTAAATCGAAGGAATTAGTCAAATATTTTTCTGATTTATTGTTGTGCTGGCTATGTTTTTTTTAAAACAATCCCCTTAAACTTAATATTAAACAAATGTCAAATGATCCCTGAAATTGTGTAATTTATTTAGGAGAAGTGTTCAGTAAGTGGTTGGTTGGCCTTAAACTTTCTACCTGGCATATGATAAAAATCCTTTAGACTTGCACTGAAGAGGAGATCCACACCATATTTTTTTATTTAAAAAGAATCTGAAAACCTTTTACAAGATGCAAGAAAAACTGTATTCTTTTACAGATGTCAAGCAATCAGAAGAAATGGATACAGGTGGACCAGAAAGTGAGAGGGTAAAATGCTTTAAGCTTGCAACAGATACGTTTAAACATATACGTCAAATCTGCCATATGAGTATAAACTGCATACCTTCTGACTAAAACATAATTTATTTGTTCTCAGGGTGATTCAGTACATCTACACAGTTTGTCCCTAATAAGAGCCTGCAGCCAGAAAGCTGCTTCATTGCTGAGAGATATAGGCAATAAACCCTCCAAGAGTATGGAGCGCGTGAACATATTGCTTGGCCTTCTGGGAGGTGACAGTGGGCGGATAGGAGGTCAGTTTAACACCCTCCCCACAATCCCATTTAAGTCCTACTAAAACTAGAACTACTGACTACTAAAGCTAACTACTAAAACTATATATATTTTCAGTACGGTTCCAGGAAGTGTTACTAAGGAGGCTGGTGTTTGTACTGATGCGAAATGAGGAGCTGGCTCCTAATCCAGAAGACTGGGTTTATAAAGTGGCAAAGAACCAGAAAGCTCTGCAGGAAGGTGGAACACTTCGGTACTGCAGTACTATAATGCAACTAGCATTAACAATCTATCATCTATATATCCCAGATGGTCAAAAACAGCCAATCCTCAGGGCCAATTATATCATGTCAATCAAAAGAGTGTAGATAAAAATCTCAGACAGTTAAAACTTGTGTGGAGAAAATAATGGAAACTACTCCGAACTGTTAAAAATGGCTGTACAATTATGATTTGGAAGCTTTGCATATCTAGCATTTCACAAAGCAAAAATACCTTTAAATAATCTCAAGCTTCATCCTTACTAAAGGCTATTGTGACTCTGCATGGCTGTTATACGATAATTAAAGTTTATTCCACTGAATGATCAGCCATAGATTAGAGATAACTAACTATTAGCTAGTAAAAATATTTCTGTGTTTGTGTTTAGGCACACTTTGTGGCGCCGTCTACAGGATGTTTTGACCCCAGTGTTGGCCCAAGTGTTAGAAGTGTTAGACAGAGACTGCAATTTGTACCTACTGTATGGAGAAGGGCTCAGTGAGGGTCTGTCTCAGTTCTGGATGGATATCTTTGAAGATCAACAGCTCCTTGACCTAACTCTCTTACAAAATGCAAGGTATCTTTAATGTGTGAAACCTGCTTATGATTAAATGTGGCATTCGATTGGTTGTAAATCTGACTTTAACTGATGAGGTGGATTTTTCCTTCTTTTAGCTCTCAAGAACAGGAGATTAATGTGCAGTGTCAGCTGTTTGTTGGAGAAGTGGGACAACGCTGTGCTGCTCCTTTTAGCTGGCTGGTAAATGGATATTGCCAGAGTTTGTGGGAGGAATCAGAGTTTGTGCAAGGTTAGGTCTCTTGCTTTGTGTTTGGCTAAAGTTGGCCTTGTACTTGAAACACCTTTATCTTTGGAATGCAAAATCATGCAAAACTTTATACCTAATGCGTTTTCATTTTCTCTCAGGCACTGTAGAAGGGAGCAAAGGAAGGATTCTACAGTTTGTTAGTGCTGTATCAGACAGTAGACTGGGCGGCTATATTCAGAAACTCTCAGAGAGAGAGAAAATTGATTTGGGTCAGCGCTACTTGACTGATCATACTCTTCTGTCCTTCAAAGTCCGCTCTGAGGAAGAGCTTTGGGTGAGATACGAATTGTTTTGCCTGTATGGGAAAACATTGTTTTTCAGACCACTCTCGTTTTAATATGGGCATGTTTGGGTGTGTGCAGGTCTTTCGTACTGCAGTGCTGGGTTGTGTGTTTGCTTTGCAAATGGAGATGTCAGTTACTCCTGAGCTCTCTCCATCATGGATCCTTGCAGCTGCCCAAATCTACGCCCCACGCTTGGACACATTATCACATACCCTTCAGCTCAACCCTCAGCTGGTTCACATCATCCAACGAGAAAGACCAAAAAGAGAAAGCCCTGAAATGGTGAGGAGTAGGAGTGTAGCATGAATTTTCATGATTTAGGATTGTTTATGCTAGTGTGGTTATGCTGTCAACACATGCTTGTGACTTGTGCTTTTTTAAACGACTGCTATGTACAGTAGCAATATTACCTTCAGTGTGCAGTCAAACAACTAAATTTAAACTAATGAAATTCTTTAATTACAGTGTGAAGACATTCTAGCTGTTGGTATATGTGTTGAAGAAACAAAGCTCCTACCCGTAACATCACTACTTGAATGCCGGACCTTCTTGCAAGAAGTTGAGAAACTTCAGCCCTGTTTAGAGAGAGTGCTTAGTCGAGACTACAGCGCCCTCTGCAGCCCTGGCTGTCTCAAACAACTAGACACTATAAAGTGAGTTATAAAGAAGGTTCCAGAATTGGAAAATAGGATAATTTGAAAACTTGATTATATATGTATATATAATGACATATATATGTCATGATTTCTTATTCAAATCATAGTGTAAAAATCTTTTTTTTTCCTTAGGTCAGTGTGGCAGGGGTTGCTGCTAGTGGCTGCTTTCATTGAAAAGGTGGTCATCAAAATGGAAGTTGGAGATGAGCGGATAAACGCACTGACTCTGAAACACTGCAGTCAGTTGCATGGGGTGAGTCTAGGCTTATTGTCGGCTCTGTTTGTTACTTTTGTACTAGACATTGAAGCCATTTTTGCTGTAGTAAAAATTTGAGTGCTTATAGCTAATTTTCTCAGGATAGATGCTAAATCAAAGTGACAAATTTGAGTTGAGAAGTCCTTAGCATAAATGCTGCTTATTTCCTTTCTCACAGTTAATGGAAGGGTCTCCTGATTTGAGGACCACAGACAATCTTAAGAAAATCATCCGCATACTCAATGATTACCATGATGAGTCCATCATCAGAGAATTGCGGTATACATTTTGATATGTTGGATTTTATTTGAAACTATGTAACAATATTTTATTTATTTTACTAAGCATTACTGAATGATTTATAACCTTTGTTTATTTCTGTATACTCTTTCTTCACAGATATGGTTTGACGTGCTCTGTGTGTATGTTAGATCTGTCTGAGCCCACTTCTCTTCCTTGTGGGCATGTGTTTTGTCTGTCCTGTCTGAGGAGATCCACGGAGAGAGAAGAAGCGAAGTACTGTCCCAAGTGCAGGGCAACTCTACCGAACAATTACCAACCCATTGTCTCCAGAACCATTGAGTGAGTTTAATTCCTTGTTCTTGGTAAGCTGCTCTGATATATATTGTCTGTAAAGACTGAGTTTTGTCTGTTACAGCTTAGCCCTGAAGCAGCATAAAGAGATAAGAAAATGCTGTAACACATTTTTCCTGGAGGTGGTTTCTCGCTTCTGTCTGACTGATGATCAAGACCCCACAGAGGACCTGGTGGAACTGCTTTTCTCTCTCCTCATCTTGGCTCAAGGTGGGTGAATTTTCCATCTCAAAATTAAATTTCTGCACAATGAATAAGGGTTGGAGCTTTCAAGCTTCAAAAAGGATATAAATTTAGCATTCAAAAATCATAAAAGGGGTCCATGCGATGTTCTGTTTTCCAAGTCTTCTGAAATCATACCATAGCTTTATGTGAAAAACAGGTCGAGGTTTAAAATATAATAATTTCCCCCTCCAATATGCTAATAACATGAGAACTGCTATGAACAGATGTTTGAGTTTTGTGAAACAGGTCAACCAAATAATCACAAAGAGGGTTAACCTAGAAAGAGGGATGTGTTCTATAATATTAATAAAATAGGTTATCTTTTTAATGTTTATGTTTACATGTTTAACATTACAGGAGATGTTTATAAGACCAGAGAGCTCACGCCATTTTTGGAATGTGTTGACCAGAGTCCTGTGGTGCGCTCTGTGCTGCCTAAACTCCTTCTGCAATACAGGTGTTGTAATACTGACTACTCATACATACGTTAACACACCAGGCATATTTCCCCTTTTGTATATGTCTTTAAATATGCAGTTTATAGTGAGTTGCTCTGTTCAAAGTTGTCTTGAGAGTTTTGGTCATTCTTATTAAGAGTAGTATTAAATAAGATAATCTCTTCAGTTTCAAACAGGTGAAGAAGCATATTCAAAGGTACTTAGAAGACCTGGAGGACAAGCTTCTAGACCGGGAGGACAGAACTGAACTCTATCGACTCTTTGTTAACTGTTTCCAGGTGTGTCATAAGTTTTATAAGCTCAAATGCTCGCCTTGCTCTGTTCTGTGATGCACGTTCGTGACTCTCCTGTTCGAACTTGTTCATCAAAATGAACAAATCTTTTTTTGAGTCATATGGTACATTCAACGAACAAAATGAATGAATTGACTTGACTTGAAAAAGATTTGTTCATTTTGATGAAAGAGTTCGAAGTTGAGTTAAGCACTTTTTTTTAAAGTGAACTACTCCTTGAAGATTTCTGTTTGGTGGATAACCAAATGGAGGACAAATCCTGTGGACTCGTTTGACTCTTTTGTTTTGAGCCAGTAAGCAACCACCTACAGTATCTATGCATTAGCAACCATCCAGAGTATCTTAACAAATGCCTAGCAATGCACTAAAAACTTTTTATTTTTTTATGAAGTACACCAATGGCTGTATTCTGATTTCAGCCACATTAATTATAATCTAAAGTCTGCATATATCTCTCTAAAAGCAGATGTATGTTTATTCAGGATTCCCTGTTTTGTTCTGGATTCAATGGAGGTCATAGACAACTTAAGGACAACTCAAGCTTCCTTAGCCGACTGGCTCGTAAACAGACACCTTCCAGACAGGAAGACCCAGCTGAGTTTCTGCTGTCTATGGCTCGCCTCAGAATGTGTCTGGACTCTGCTGCCCGTATCCTGTCTAGAGCTGTCAACCAAAGAACCGGTAAGAGAGTCTTCTGGTCTGACTGATTCATGGATTTTATATTGCAATGCTCAAATTAATAATAGTAGATAACATTTGAAAAACTGTGTGAAATCCTTCCTTGTGTTTGGTGTCTTTCAGATAATTTTGATGAAGTTGAGTTAAAGCTTTTGGAGCAGGTGAAGGCTGTCTGTGAATACTGTGACAACGACTGGTACAGAGTTTACCTGCTTCGAGCACTCAACAGGCAGGCTGGCATGGACTGTCTGCAAGCACTGATCAACAGCACTGATTATGAATGGATATTTCCTGCGGAGATACTACGCCTTCACGTATGGCCATTCAAAATTATGTTGCTTTCAGGGGGTTTACAGTATTATACAGTTATGTAATAAAATGAAGTTTGGAAAAATTGTAGCTGCTCTATTATCATTGTTATTTTCTCTTTTACAGAGGTTGACTCCTGCAGAGGTGGATCGTTTTTTGTGTTGTGGTCAGTCATACCACATTCTTAGAGATGGAGTGGGAGAAACACTGCAGGATGGCACAACAAATGGACTCAAAGATGCTCTACGGGTCATTGTCTACTTATGTTTTAAATAAGGCCAAGTTGTTTGTTGATGCACTGTATAATGTTACACTACTGTTCAAAAGTTTGGAGTAAGATTTTAAATTTTTCTAATGCTTACCATGGCTGCATGAACTATATTTGATCAGAAATACATTAATATTGTGAAATATTATTGCCATTTAAAGGGTTTTCTATTTATAAAATTACAATTTTTCTATAAATAATTATAATATGCTGATTTTATACTCAACTAACAATTTTTATTATTGTCAATGTTGAAAACTTGTGTGCCGCTTAATATTTTAATGTTAATTGTGATGCATTTTTTAGGATTCTTTGATGAATAGAAAGTTTTTTTTTAAAAAAAACAGCATTTATTTGAAATGGAATGTCAGTAAAGATTGTAATTATACAGTAAAGATTTTAATTATAGTTTACAATTTATTTATGCATTCTTTATGCATTTATAATTTATGCATTCTTGCTGAATAAATATCTGATAAAAATCTTGATCCCAAACTTCTTAACGGTGGTGTATAATGTACTCTGGGCTTAAGTGTAAACAGTTTATATATATATTTTTTTGTTTTGTTTTTTTTAGGCAATGGGTGGTCCTGGCCCACTGAAAAAGATCCTGCTGACTCTAGCTGTGTTCAGGCAGGTCACCTGTCGGTTCATGTCAACTGAAAGAGCCATGTATCCTCAAGCACAGGTAAGTGTTGGGTAGGTTTTATGATTTTATTAACCCAGATATCAATTTGAGTTGATAACAGAATTTCACATATTTATCATTTTGATTTTATCCGACAATATATTTTCTTTTCTTATCTATAGCCATAGTAACATGTTTGAGCATGAATCCATTTACTTTATGAGATAAAAAAAAAAGAAAAACGAATTTTTTTCTCTCGGTGAACAGGAGATTGGGCTCTTGGAGAACATTATTAGAGAACACATCTCAGGACATGCCAGAGAGCTTTGCACTGCTCTTTTATCCAATCAGATTGGAGGTCCAGGATCTAACCTGAGTCTTAGTGCAGGTGTACCTGCTCAGCGTCGTCCTGTACTGGAGCTCCTGGTACATGCGAGCGCAGTGTTTTACAGTGGAACCAGACTGCTCAATCCCCTCTTCAACATCGCCTCTCAACCACAGCACATGACAGTAAGGACCACTACTTAATGAATAAAACATATTTTGTTTTTTTAATTGATCAGGATGATAATTAAAATAGCCATGCTTCTCTACTCATCCTCAGGAAGCCTTTCTACCCACAATGACTGACGACCATATCAGTGAGGCCCAGCAGTGGCTCAAAGAGGAAAAAATGTACTGTGAGTGAGACTTGTCCATAAAGACAATATAATAAATAATGAAATAAATATAATAATACTTCTTTAAATGCAACCTAACTAAAATAATTTGTTTTTCATACCTTATAGATTGTTCTAATGGCCATCCATGCTTTGTGGGAGGGGTGAGAAGTATATTTGAGTTCATTTTCATTTGAATGATTTGATACTATGGTCTGGGAAATGATTATGATTGTTTAATTATCTCCACTTGTTTAGTGTGGTAAACCAATGGAATTGTCAAATTGTCACAGTTGTGGAGTGCGTATAGGGGGCCAGCGTCATAACCCAGTGAAAGGTTTTACTCCAGTCAATAGAGTCACAGACCTGACAAAACCCGGACATATACTGGGGCTGGCTAAAGACCGGTCTGAAGCCCCAAACAGGAATCTTCCTCTAGCTCAGTCTTGTATCCTTCGTCTATGTCTTCACCTGGCCATGTTACAAGGGGCCATTCATCACCAACAGGTAAAAAGGTTGAAAGGAACTCTAATATCAGTATGTGTAATTAAGTAAATGTTAACTTATTAGATGTGGTCTGGTTTTGCATGCTAACTCCCTTGGTTTTTGGAAACCTTATCTAAATAATGCCAACTATTTAGATCTGCAGTGTGTAGATTTTAGCGACATCTAGCGGTTTGGTTGCGAGTTGCACTAAAAACATATGTTTTATATTTCAGAGTCAGTTAGTGGGCTACTAGCATTAGAGAATCAAAGCACTTTTGTTTTCTAAAGGCCTTGGTTCTTCACAGGGCATCAGAAATATGATCAAACCAACTGTTAATGATGTCGAAGAATTCCTTTGGCAACATCTTGAGAAGGACATGGACGTTCTTGGAAAGACTTTGAATATTAACATGGACGACACTGCCATTATAATTCATCTGATCTTCAACATGTTTCTACAGACCACCTCAGGTATCCATATTAATCTTGACTAAAATTAAACCTTCTTGACGTTTTGACAGTGTAGTGTTCATTTTACTAAGAGTAGTAACAGAGAATGTTATTTTAATATTATTTATTTACTACTATTTTTTTTTTATTTGTTTATTTGAAAAGGGACAATGTACACTATCAACATTCAAAACAAATGTAAGTGCACCCGAGTTAGCTACAGGCTAGTTTTCATCGGCAGTCCCCTTGCCAGATGTTACTAGGCATCCTAAAATAATAAATAATATATTTATTACTAAATATAACTATAGATTTCTGGTAACACTTTACAAAAAGGCTTTTGACTTGCATGAACGAACAATGAGCAATACATTTGTTACATCTTTGTTAATGCTAGTTAATAAAAATACAGTTAATTGTTAAGTGCATTAATATTAACACATTCAACATTTTTTTAAATAATGTAATAGTAAGATTAGTGCTGTAGTAGTATTGTTCATTTTTAGTTCATTTAAACTGAAGTAGTTAACTAATGAAACCTTATTTTGAATTGTGACCATATTTATTCATATTTTTAATTTGCTTTTATTTTTTATTGTAATTTTGTATTTTTAATTTTGTTATGTACTTTTCATTATAATTTTATTATATTTATGTATAGCTTTCATTTTTATTTTAGGTTTAGTACAATTTTTTTTTAGTTTCAAATTAAGCTTATTTATTTCAGTTATTTGCCACAGCAACATTTTTGTTTTTGAGTAAGTTTTTCAACAAATATTTGTGTGTAATTGACAGCAAAAACACTGGGGAAAAATATGCAGTCAGAGAACTTATGTTTGATATTTTTATCCCTTCTACATCAGGTGCTGGTGTGGATCTGTCTTCACGCAAGTCCAGAGAGCAGTGGGAGAGAACTGTGTGTAATACAGTCATCAGTCCTGTTTTAGAGGTCAGTCTTGATACTGATAATATCAAGGGGATACATTAAACCATAAGTCTTTGAAAAACCCAGATTAACTCCTAAACAATCGAGGAAGTATAATTAGTCATATAACCACATGTACTTGCTTCTCCCAACCTTTGTCTCTGTTTTCAGGATATGAAGAGAATGTTGCGCTGTGCACAGGAGCTAATTGTAGCTGATAACCAACTTTCTAACAGCCCCCTGATGAAGATACTGACGGGAAACCCTCAAAAAACCCTTAATCTCCCCACTAACTGCCCCACCCACCACTCTTCCTTCTGGAGCCCCTCACCTGTCCTAACGGTGGAAAGCTTATCGCAGGAAATACACCAGAGTCAAGCTGCCCTGCTTAAGCTTTTTGTCAATAAGGTTCGTTAACTGAAGACATACAATTATCCAGGTCCTTGCGTCACATTACAGAAGTTGCAAACATGGTTTCATGTTGTCTTTAAGCATGTTCCCAAACATATATGCACATGTGTGTTTGTGTTTTTCAGGTGCACTGCATACGACAACTGATCCATTTGCCGGCTCTTGCTGCCTTGTTGTCTGATCTAATGAAAGTGCTTCCTTCAGGCCCTGAGACTCAAACACAAACCCACACCATCGCTTCACTTCTGCACAGTATTCCTGCTGGTCGGTCATGCTTATACTGTACTCACTGGTGGAGAGAGCTAGTTGATTGAATTATGAAGCTTTTGTCTATATGTTACATTACTGTACTCTAATTTGTGTAACTGAATATCTGAATATAGGCCACCAGAAGAAATTATTGTCAGAAAGAGTAGAGATCTTCATGAAGGTGTGGAACCAACTCAGAATGGAAATATCCAATAACAGTAAGCTGTTAGAGGTTATACATTTAAAACACATAATGCTTAAACATTAAAATGCTACAAGTGAATTTAGTCATCATTATAACAGCACAAGATTATAATGTATTGAATGAAAAATGAATAACAGACCAATTCTGCATCCCTACGTAGAAAACACAATAATTTGGCTAACCTGCTGAATTGTTTTATTATTTCAGCTTCAGTGGGTTTGGATCGTGCACTTTGTGAAAAAGACCTAACTAAGGAAAGCTCCGGGCAGTTTCTGTCCCTGAGTCGTCGTGGACCAGGCTCATGTCTCCATGCAATCATAGATCTTCTGTCTGAGACCCACAACAGTCTTGTGCGAGAAGCAAGAAAACTTTGTCACCAGGAAGACAGGTGTGTATTTGAGAATTAATGTATATTACCGTTCAAAAAATTGGGAGTTAGTAAGATTTTTTTTAAATGTTTTTTTTTTAAAGAAGGCTGCAGGCTGCATTTATTTGAATTAATATTACCGTAAAAATAAATTTTGTGAAATATTATTAATTTAAAATAACTATTTTTTATTATTATTTCAATACATTTTAAAATGTAATTTGTTCCTGTCATGGCAAAGCTGAATTTCAGGAGCCATTACATAGTCACCATACCATACGTCCTCTTTTGCCGGATATGTCCTGTTTTTCAGTACATTAAAACTGAAACATGTCAGGATTTCTAAATTTGCGAAAATGTAAAAAAAATTTTACAGTCACTTTTGATCAATTTAATGCATCCTATAGTAAGAGTATAAGCACATTCTAAACCTGTATTAGTTGTGACCATTTTAATCAGAGAGTATAAGTTTACATGTTTATAAGTGGAGGGTGCTTCTCAAACAGAAGGCTGCATCCTATTGAGGCTGTGTCCCTCTTAGTCCAGTCCTTCGGAGACGTGTAAGCTAGAGCCCTCTAATCATTAAATGCTGGAATGAAATGATCTAGTAAATGCACATGGCTACATATGTATATCTTCATTTCCGAACTCAGACAACAAGCGCAGAGCTGACTCATTTTCAAAAGCTCTTTTTATGAATTGGAATGTGTGCTAAAGATTGTGGGTGATTTTAAGGATCCAAAGGATATACATGATGCATCCTTCATAATGAGTTGAATAAAGGACACGAAAAGAAGGCAGCTTTCCAAGGATCCTTCACATTAAGATGACGTGGCAGCCAAGATGTGCAGCCTTACTAGGATCATGCAGCCTTCCGTTTGAGGAGCACCCTAAATGTGTTTCAACAACTTAATGCATGTCAGTTAGTTGTTTTTTTGTTGTTGTTTTTTTTTACTTACAGTGTCAGTGACTATAAAGTTCCATTGGCGGCACTGTCTGAGAGCCAACTTGCCCTGTGTCACCCAGAGAGGGATTTGCTCCCTCTGGTGTTAGCTAACTGCCATTACACACTAAAGAAGGGTCAGCAGACAATGAGCTCCTATGATTATCAGGCCATTGAGAGAGAACTCAGCAGACGATTTTTTGCAAGCAAACCACGCATTCAAACTGTGAGTCCACACATTTTAAACCTTATTATCATACTGGTGTTCAATATATGAGCAGATTCATTAGTTACTTAAAAAAATCATGATTAAAATGTATTGCAGGACACTGATAAATATCTGAGAAGACGCCATCAGAATTTTATCGAAGTCCTCAATGAGGTCAGAGCCAAAATACCTCAGGTAATTTTCTACAGTCTCTTTGCACTTCATTCATTCGATCAAAAAAAGTAGGTAAAATTTCTCTGGTTTATGGTGATTTAATGTAGAAACCTAATATACTATAATTAATATATTTAATTGAATTAATCATTTTTATTTAATTGAAAGCCCACTTAAATGTTTCTTTAAATGAAAGCATTTTTTCTGCTCAAGGAATCCTCATTTTTCCTATTTGATCGACAGGAACCTCTGAAGGGCTCTCTGCTCAGCTCCATGAGATCAATGTTACGTTCATTCACTGATGTGTGTGATGCAGTGTACGTCGTGGAGATTGGACTGCGTTTCCTAGGTAAAACTGGAGGAGACCCACAGGCTCTGCTGCTGTCCTATCTGAGAGACTCTTTGAAAATGGACCAACAGATCTCAAGTAACATAGCTGAGGTGAGGCATGTTTTTCAAGCAGTAACTTCAAGGAAATTTAACCAAGCAGGTATTTCACCACTACTCGCAGTGCCTGTCACCTGTGTGCTTCTGTAATTCGAATCCACACTTCTTGGTTTCAGGCTTTAAAAGAGAACCGGCTCAGTCAGTGCACAGCCACCTGGCAGCTCCTTACCTGCTGGAAAAGTGAACAGATGATGAGGAAAGGACAGGTAATTTGACATTCAGCCTACAGTAGCTGTGATGTGGAACATACCTGTACAAGAAAGTTTTGCTACAATTAGAACTGTATGTCATTAAAACACAAAGCTATCAAATAGTTGTTTTTTTTACATTTAAACTATGAATTACATTTATAGCATTTGTTTTCTTCTGATGCCCTTTACTTAGCCAATAGGAAGCATGCATTAACACAAATTTTTGACTAAATTTCCTCAGTATTGCTCTCAAAAAAGTGTATTTAGTATTTAACGGAGTGAAAATAGTGCAAATAGTCTGCCTTGTTACATTAAAATTAGCCAAAAAGCCAAAATTACTAAATAAATCTCAATGACAACAGAATCAGTGACAGGTGGGTGGCATTAGCTTTTAAAATGAGCGACCCAGGTTTTTATCATCTCAGAGTAGCATTTATTTAAAATGAAAAATACGAAAATATGGAAATAAAGTGCCTATAAACGGGTATTTAATAGTGGAAATTAAGTGTTTAACGGGTAGGGTTAGAAGTAGGTGTAGGAATTAGGAAAGGTAAGTTTAAGTACTATACAAGTAATGTCCCAAAGCAGCATCTATTTATTATTTTAAATATGATAATATACTCTGAATATGTTATTATTACCTGTTGTTTTATAATATGCTTCAATACACTGAGATGCAAATAGTTTCTGCCATTTCTGCTATTAGCACTAAGTATAAATATCATCTAACAAATATTTACACTTAGTGCAAATAGCTGGTGCCTTAGTATAAAATACTGTGTAAAATTTTGGTCAAAGTACGATTTTTTAAAGGAATTGATAGTTTTATTTAGTAAGGATTCATTAAATTGAGTAAAATGGACAGTAAAGGCATTTATAACATTGCAAAATTTCTTATTAAAAAATGCTGTTCTTTCTTACTTTGTTTATCAAAGAAACCTGACAAAAATGCATCACTTTTCAAAAATGTCAATCAATGTTTAAACAATCAAAAATGTTTAAAACTTAGTATATTAGATGATTTCCGAAGAACTGTCTGACACTTAATACTGGAGTAATGATGCTGAAAATTCACCTTTGTCATCTCAGGAATAAAGTCAGTTTTAAAACATATTCAAAAACAGAAAACGGCTAATAATATTTCAGAATATGACTGTTTTACTGAATACTAGATGCAGCCTTTTTCAGCATAAGGGTCTTCTTTCACAAACGTAAAGAAAAATTCCCAAATTTTGAATGGCAGTATATGCATAAATGATTTCAGTTCAAATGGATGTTTTCACAGTGCATTCTTTGTACAGGCATCCATACCCCCCTTCTGCTTAGCTATTTAGCATGTCACTAAACTGACCCCATTACTAGTAACCTCTGTTGACCTCCTCTGATTGACCCTAAACAACAGAGAGAGTGGACAAACGAGGGTTGTAAATCCAAGGGAGAGTGTTGGTCAGAGTGTGCCGAGCTTTAATAAGAGAGCGTGTACCACAAACAACAGTTCAAAGACTTTTAACCCATAATCTTCTGAATAGCTGGACCATATTGATTAAATGCTTTGTTTTTCCACGCTTCATTCCAGAATATACTAATGATGTTTTCATCTTTATTTATGATGGTTTTACTAATTTGAATATTTTACAATTTTACAGGATCCATTCCAGCAGTTGTCTGAAAAATTCAGAGATCATCTGAATTCAGAGGAAAGAAAGCAGATGAAGGTTTTCCTCGGGTTCACAGATATCGACATTTTCTCTTTGGAATTACATGAGATCCTTCAGCTCAACTGCACTGTGGAAGGCGGCTTCGCTCCACAATGGGAGTAAGAACTGATCTTATTTTTTTATTTCCCCTGCATTTTAGCCGCCTGGACTGCAGCCTTCTGGGCTCACCATTTGTGAGAGTGGGGTTTATTGAGGCAAACTGGCTACAAAAGGCAAACTGCTCACAAAAATGGCCTGACCATTGTTCAAATAATGCTAGGCATTTGATTGGCAGACTTTTTTAATGTACATTTCAAAAGGGATAACTACATCTTCATGAAAATAAACCTTTACAGAATGATCAGGACCCTAGAACAAAGCATAGGGGTCTAATGACACTGAAGGGAAAAGTGATTGATTTGAAAATTGTTTTGTTGAAAACCACAAGTTATGGTACAAAAATTATGCAAAATGCCAGTCAAGTATTCTGAAGATCTGAATAGTAATTCATTTTAAAACTGAATGACACTGGAGCATTTTGATATATGTGGCTTGAGATTGAAAACATCAATCCAATTCCAAATTACTTGAACTTTAATGTCATTGTTCAGGGTAATTATAGTCAAAATAGAAAGTCAGGAAATGTTTTGGCATCCCAAGCAAATGCACTTAAGAAGACCCTATAGCATTTAATACCAAGTCCTACAACAAAAATTGACATAAAGGTCTTTTAAGTTTTACCCAGAATGAGCACTTTCAATCACAACAATGCAGACCCTCCTCAACCTAGTCAATCCCTGGAGACCCGTGGGCTTTTAAACCCAAGAGAGGCACACTTTGACCCCTCCAGGCTCCCATCTGTCAGTATGCCCTGTTCTGGTCACCTACTGAGCAGGCAGCTGGTCGGAAAGAATAGGAATGTGTGTGCTGAGAACAATAGAATCCAAAGCTAACTGTTGATCCTAAACCACACCACTGAACACCCTTCCTCCTTTCTCTTTCTGTGTTCCACCACAGCATCGCCTCCACCATGGAATCGCATTTGGAGCAGAAGAACATCACTTCTCTTCCTGGTCTAGACACTCTTCCAGAGGAAATTACTTTGGCTAAAGCAGCAGACATCTGGAAGCTTGCAGTTGAGTTCAAACACTGAAATGTTCTTTTCAGTGAGTCGCACCAAATGAATAATATGTGAAAAATCTGGACTACATTTGTTGATTTTGTTGTCCAATGTTGCTGCGTTTTGTCATTTTAGTTGTATAGGACTCATTCCAATGCCCTTAATCTTTCCTGGGTGTTTTATTGTTTATTCAATTGATTAAAAATGATCTGTGTAGGACTTTGAATATGTCTTCGAATTGTTAAGCACTTTATTGTTTAGAGAGTTGTTTAGACTAGGATTCAGAGACCAAGAATTAATTGATCAATATTGTATTGTTGTGAGACATTGTGTCATTTATTTGACTTCATTCTACTTTTGTTATTAATCAGGGACCAATAAAGTTGTATTAATGATCTACAGTGTACATACCATTGTGAAAAATGTGATTTGTATACAAAAGATACAAAACCTTGTCCAATTATTTTAGAAAATAAACAGTTTCTACACTTAACGGGTGCATCGTTTCAGTTTCTGGTACAATTCTCTGGTAAAATGTAATAATTATATTTATAAAATTGTTCAACGTTCAATGAACAAATACATTTTTGCCATGTTTGATAGTTATAATTATTAGTTTAATTAGTGTGTCACATTTAAAACTCCCTCACTAGAAGTCATTGTAAATTATTTATCTCAGTAGCTCAAATTGACACCACATCTGCCGCCTGTGCCGCACGCCTACCTATCTTGCCTTTTCGTCACGCCTCTTTCAGCCATCAATTTAAAACACACATCAAAAATAGCCAATCAGATAATCGGATTGCTCGGACCTACACCAATCCAAACTCCTAATGGGCGGAGCTCGTGTGTGTTTTCTGGTTGCCAATGAAATGATGTTGCGCTGTGGAGTTGGAGACAGATGAGAAATCACTGTCAGACGCTCCAAACGGGAATAACAACACGTTTATTTGAATAAAGACAGTTGCTTTATCTAATGTGGACGTTTTAGAGAAGGTAAGTAGTGGATTGGCAATTTAATCCTACTGTATTCGTCGTGTTTATCATGTGAAGCTAGCAAGAAGTGGTGCAAGAAAGACACTTTCGCCATAGCTGAGCCAAGTCAATGCAATTCTGTGGTAGTATCCAGTAACTATTCAATAAAACAACTGTTCATATTTTTTGCATGTTTCTCAGAGGCAGTGTATTGTGTTTTGACCTTCATCAGGTTTGAGCTGATACCAAAGGAGGCCTGTTGGTTTTAAATGTCCTTGTTTTGGTGTGTTTAACTGTAGACAATTGTAGCTGGAAAGTTCTAGACTGTCATATTTATGTATAGTTTTATAGTTTCCAATTTACAGATATTATAAACTATGTAGGGAAACCAAACAGTGTTTGGAAATTGATATGTGATGGACGGTGTTAATGTTTTGAATATGTTACCACAGAGACAGACCTATGGATGATTGTACTTGTCCGGTTCAACAGCATCTTTTACAGTCACGTTCTTCGTGTTGACATAAAATACTATTAATTGTGGTGTTCCACTTTCTTCTCATATATAGGATCTAATGATCATGGAAAAATGTGCAAATATAAGAGTATTTATAAATATATTATGTTTATTAAATCAGTGTAAATGCATACAATGTGTATAAAATAGTTGTATTATAATAGTGATTTGGTAATGACATTGGAAATTCATTAGTCAAAAGTTGTGGGAATCCTGACAGTATCTAGCACTACTTGCTTTTTTAATGACCTCTTTTATGCTCCTCATTTTAAGATGCATACAACTCGCAGTCCATCCGCATCCATCCAGACGGGAGCAACTGGAGACGTTCTGGACCTCAGCCTGACCGGCTCGCAGCTCACAATGGGCCGCAGACCCAGCAGTGCTTCACCTGGAAAACACTTCTCTCGATCCATATCTGTGTCTGTGGCCAGTGATGGCCGAGGGAAACGAAACACTTTGGTGAGTCTGTTTGGCCAAAAGACTGTGTAATGATGTAAAGGTGTCCCTCGTATAAGGGGAATCACATAAACAATGATGGTCATATCATAACTGTGACATAGCACTTCAGAGTGATTCAGAGTCAGACAAGCAGGTTATGCTTTATTTTATGCACTGCAGTTAAACGTTATTATGTGTTTTCATTGTCACTATTGAGATAACCATTAAATTAAAGCATGCAATTGGACTCTTGATGCCACAATCGTCCCTTAGATAGTAGAATTTGTCATAAAGGCAACTTTTCTGTCATGCAACTGTTTGTCTTCGCCATTTGACTCATTGATTAAGATTTGGGCTAATGAAAATAAGGATATTTAATATACAGCAATAATTCACCCAAAATGTAAAATTCTGTCATTATTTACTCACCATCATATTTTTTGTGGGACACAAAAATGTACTTTTTAATACACCTTCATATTGAAATTTTTACATTGTTTAAAAGTGGCATATAGGTAAATTAATACATATGACTCCTGCATCGCTTAAACCCATGTGATAACGTTATGTGTAAGAACAGACTGAAAGCAATATAGTATTAATGTGCAGTTTGGACATCAATAACATCATTGGTTGTCTTGTAACCAAATGGGATGATGTAAAAACTGCTGCTTTAAAGTGAGAGATGCTCCATGTTAAACTTGTTCTAGTCTGCAGCAGGCGTAGTGTTAAAACTATTTTGCACTCCTTGTTGGCAGACTGATGCTGGATTGGGAAGCTCACGGGCAATTAAGAACCTGCGTCGGTCTAACAGCACCACACAGGTGAACCAGCAGGCCAACACAAGCCCCAGGTACAGAACCATCTGTCATTCGTTTGCATGCCATTTGACTGTTCTGGTGCTGATGAATCTAAAAAAATATAGAATTAAATCCCATTTAATAAAATTAAGCCTGTTTTTAGGATCTTTTAGGTTTAGGGTTGTTTGTGACATTATTATTTTCATTACAATAAAACATTTTAAATGCACAAAGATATACTTATATATTAAGTTAGTATTTAATTTGTATTTTTATGCTGATTTGCTTTAAAAAATGTAGTGTTTGCTCTTATAATACTGTCTAAAAAATACTACATTGATTGAACCTAATGGGATTTTATTTATCACCATACATTAAAATAATTATAAATAATAATATATTATATTATTATTATTAATGATGGATTAACAGATTTTTAATAATACTCTTTAAAAAAAATAAAAAAAAGAAGGAAAATCTGGTTTAATTTTTTAATTATAATTAAAATGCTGTCTCGATGCAAAAAAATAAATAAAAAAATAAACTTGGTCTTAAAGGGACCTAAAATTGTCTTTATGAAACATAATTTCTGATTGATTTCTTTTGATTTTGCGTTGAAATAAGATCATGTTTTGTCAGATTTACCCATCAACATGTGCCAGCTGTCCTATTCAGACCTTGAGAATGGATAATCCCCAAGGGACATGAGTGAGAGGTTATTCAACATGTATGATTTTTTAAAGCAATGATGGCATGTTTGTGCATGTACATGTCTAGTGCACATGCCTTCATGCACTCACTTCACCTACCTTGTGGTATGCTTGGTTGATCATCTCCTAGACGTGGAGATGGGGTTTAAACCCTTAAAGCAGCAGCAGCTGGGGGTTTGAGTGAATTTGGTTTTCCCCAGACAATAGCTTTTGTGGCCTGGTGGCTGCAGCACTAGACAAGCAAGAGGGGGCCAGGTTCAGCTTTGTCAAGAGGGGAGCCGGGGTCTCCGGTTTCACTCGAATGAGGACGCAGTGAAAGGAGAAGTGTGCATGCTGAAATTCTTTTGTCCGGCAGCTGCCAGTCCTGCCCTCCCCTCCCCTCCCACTGCATCCTGGGATGCCACAGAGGGGTTTAAATGAAGGAACGTCCCACTACCCCTTCCCCCTTCCTTCTGGTGTTTAATAACTGTCATTCCGTGACCCCTCTTTCCTCTGAATCGCTTAAAAAGAGGAAATGTGGAGGAATGTAGTTCCCTGAATAGCTTTCCAATTGGACCAGCTGACGCTAGGCGCCCCTTACACCCCCAAAACACTCGCATACTGAAGTTGGTAGCACAGATGCCGGTGGGTCAAACATAGGGGTGAACATCATGTTAAACATTTGATGCAATTTAAATGTTAAGGGGTGCGATTGCCATATGCTTATGGACATCTGCCCCTCTGCTGTAGCATACCTCTTCTGGGAGCCCAGGGCAGCTGTTGTCACCTCTGAGAAAGGAACGTTTATTTTTATATATGACCGTCTGATATGTTTAGCTTAAATAGTCTGGTTGGTTTTATTGGAGATGAACCCTCCCACTAGGCTATAAGTTCAAAAGTTTGGGGTCAGTATGAATTAAATGAATACTTTTATTCAGCAATGACACATTAAATTAATCAAAAGTGACAGTAAAGACATTTATAATGTTAAAAAAAGGTTTTCACTTTCACGAAATATTTGTTTTTCCAGGAACAGATCAGCATATTAGAATGATTTCTGATGGATCATGTGACACTGGAGTAATGGCAATAATACATATACTGTATCTTTTTAATGAATTATATTTTAAAATAGAAAGTGGTTGCTTTATTTTCTAGAACATTTCACAATATTGCTGTTTTTACTGTACTTTAGATCAAATAAATTCAGCCTTGGTTAGGGTTAAAAGAGTTTTGTTTATATGTTCCTCATGAGTGTTTGGTGTATAATACTCTGACCTTTCTTTCTTTCCTTCCTGTCTCTCTCTCTATCTGCGTCTGATTGCAGTGAAGGCCACACAGAGGACTTCCTGGCTCTGTTCAACAGTAGCTCTGATGGACGTAGAAAACTGGCCGGCCTCTCCAAGACGTCCAAAGACCGTACCACATGGAACATCCTGGTAATGTCCAACTCATCCACTACTTTCTCAAGCCATTGTGATTGTCAGATCTTATTAAACGTTTTTAATGGTAACTAGCCCTTCTGATTGTTATGCCATGAAAAGTAACTTAACAGAATGTGTGATCTTAAACAGTGGTTAGATTAAAAGTCATGTGGTCTGTCTTGCTTTCAGGATGATCAGCAGAGAGTGTTCCCTGTGCCCAGCAGCTCTCACAGTACCTGCAGTATGGATTCTCCTACTGGGCTGAAGAAGAGGGAAGCTGGCATCTCTCTGGCTGCTAACTTCACTGCCAACAACAGGTGGGAAGCCATTTTCTCCGACAGCGTAGGCACTGTCCTCATGGCTAGCTTTCCAACTCTGCTGCTGCCATGACAACAGTGTCACTGACAACTTTATGCCTTTTTTTCTGCTTGTCAATTAAAGCATGAGCATGCCCTGGAGAGATTCCTAGGATTACTTTCGACTTTTATTGCTTTTAAATATACAGAGCCAGAATGTTTATAGTACACTTGATGGAATGTATGTTTCTAATTATCTTAAGAATTCTTTTCAAATAACAGTTCATGCTAGAATTCTTGAAATTAGTTTGCTAGACACACATAAATTGTTTGGTAACTGTAAGATGCACTGAATATGTTTATGCATTTTTCATTTGAAACATTAAATTGATTAAAAGTGACACAAAAAAATCCTGGAAATTGTATTTTTCTGGATAAATTGAGATTTAAAATGCAACTTTTAAAATGCAAATTTAATAATCGCATAATCATAATCTCACTAAGCAAAATCGCGATTTAGGTTTTATTTAAATATATCAGGCCATAGTTTTAACTATTATACTTTTGTTTTTATTCTATGAGTGTGTTTGTGAAAGTGAGTGTTGTTTTAGAGGTTGCACAAGCAAATTTCGTTGTATGGCACAACTGTACAATGACAATTGAAATCTATCTATCTATCTGTCTGTCTGTCTGTCTGTCTGTCTGTCTGTCTTTTGTTGATTTGTATTCTTAATGGAGTAGTTCACTTAAAAAAAATGAAAAACTTTTACTGATAATTTACTCACTCCCATCCAAGATGTCTTTCTTTCTTCAGTTGAAAAGAAATTAACGTTTTTGATAAAAAAAAAAACATTCTAGTATTTTTCTCCATATAATGCATTTTACTGGTAACCAAATGGTTCAAGGTCCAAAAGACAGTTTCAGTGCAAACTGCAAACGGTTAAAAGGGGTTTAAACGATTCCAGACGATGAATAAGGGTCTGATCAAGCGAAACGATCGCTTGTTGGATGTCTTGGATGACATGGAGGTGAGTAAATTATCAGCAAAAGTTTTTTTTTAAAGTGAACTACTCCTTTAAATTATCCCAAATGTTTCTAAGAATATTTAAATCTAGAGAAATAAGCCGTTTTAACCATGACACGGATCGTATCCGCTCGTCACCTATCAATGACATTTTAACCGTTTTACCATCGATATCCGGTTCTATTTTGAAGAAAACATGGAAACAACAAAGACGCTTTAATATATGTGTTTTAGACAGGTGAGCCACTGTTTGGATACATTTATCAACAGAAAACAAGTCATTGTTATACAGCTCAACACAGTTAGTCTTTTTGTTTAAATCTCGTTTTCTTGATTTACAGCGAGTACTGTATTTGCCATGCCTAATATCTATCTAGCTCACTGCAGTGTGCATTAAGTATCTTATATAGTAACTGCCGAGCGAACGCACGCTTCTGCTCTAAGTCTTTAATACATTACTGGCCATCCATGCATATGATTTCTGCCCGAGTCACGTCATATTCTCCACCGGCTGTAGAGGTAGACAACAATTCCCATGATTCCACAAAATCAAGGCATCATCAAGCTATGCCTTTGTTTTTAATAAATGACCTCTAGTGGCTAAAAAAATGACATTGTGCCTTTAAGTGTCAAGTACGTTTGTTCCTCAGGGGCTGGTAGCAGAGGTGCGTTAGGGGCTCTAATGACGTGTCTGCGTGCTGCCCGGTCTCAGGGGGTTCTCAGGACTGATGAGGAAGAACTGTGGGGTGGCTTGGTGTCCCTCCCACTAATGCGACAGGCTCTGGTGCACAAACATGATCAGGTTAACTGGAACACATTACATTTTATTGAACCTTTAATAATTAATAAGGTGTGTCATTTCTGTGGCACTAGAACACCAAAAGGGAAATTGTGGCTGTTGTGATGGAAATTGTGATGTCATTTCAGGTGCGAATGGATGCTCTGGGTTTGCTATGTGAAAGCCATCGTAGCACAGAAAAACTTTCCAGACAAGAAATGGACCTGATCCGTCACTTCTTGCCTTTTAATCTGAACAGTCAGTCACCAGGTGTCAGGCAGCAGACCATCAGTCTGTTAAAGAAGGTAGAAACCAATATCAGATCAAGCTTTGATTAGTTAGAGGACATTGTGTGTTCTGATTGGCTCCTGTCCGTTTTTTGTTGTCAGCTCTTGTGTAGGGTGAAGGACAGTGCTCAGCTTCTGAAAAAGAGACAGGAACAGCATGAGAACGACAGAGATCAGCAAGTCCTCAACATGTACCAGGTAGAACTGTGATACAATTATGATAAACTCCACTGTGTAGGGCTGGGCGATATGGCCTAAAAATAAAATCTCTGATTTTATTTTTTTTAATTCGATTTTTTTTTTTTTTTTTTTTTTTTTACGACCCCCCCCCACTTATTAAGGAAAGCAATAAGTACAAACGGCAGACAACTAAGGCAAATGTTGCTTTTATTTAATGAAAAGCAAGACAAATGTAACCCCCACTTCTGGAATGAATAATTAATAAATGAACACCCTCTTGGAATCAAAGTCCCACCTATGTTTTAAGTCACACCACTAAAATGAGACAAACATTCACCTTGAGAGTATAGCACTATTTTCAAAGCATTAAAGGGGTGGTTGATTGTTTTTTTTCTTTGCATTAATGTGTTTATGGGGTGCAATATAACTTGTATTCGTGGTTTTTCTTTTTTTAAAAGTCTTATTTTTCATTTTTTCGTCTTTATGGTCTTTATTTTTCATTTTTCGGCTTTATCGTCAGCCGCGCTCTCCTCTGTCCCCTGAACGAGCGGTTTACTTCCTGATTCTATGAAAACACTCCCTCAG
>JAOTRC010000014.1:19510626-19525941 GCA_027497675.1 Cyprinella lutrensis | reverse complement strand
ATATATGATCTCTGCCTCTGATATTTCTTTCTCACGCATTGTGTGTGTGTAATTCAAATTTGAAAAAAAAAAATTTACATTCAGCTCATATGCTGTTTGTTTTTTGTGTGTGTGTGTGTTTTTTTCCCCGCAGGCGTTTGAATAAGACAATGCGCTTGTGGGCCACATATTTAAGCTCTTCCTGGATAGTTTGAATTTAGGATAGGAGACTATTTACATTTAAGTCACAAAAGCCCATCAATTTAACATATATGGCAGAAGAACTGTGGTTTTGACAACCTGAATGTAAATGTGTTTGGTGTGTGCAGGATAAAGCGTGTGAGGGAGAAATACGAGGCCGAGATCAGAGATCTGGAGCGTTCGGAGCGGACTGCACTCCAGAAACAGCAAGAAATGAGAGAGAAACACAGTGAGATGGAGTCTGAGCTCCTTCGACTCCAGTCACTGTTACGACAACGAGAGCAAGAGATAAGCGACCTCACCCAGGTAACAGCCATCACGGAGACACTTCCTTGTTGCTGCTCTCTCCGTATAGTAAATTGGTGACTTATAAATCTACAGACTCCACTGTGTACTCTTTGTAGAGATGGGAATCAATAGCATTCCATTTTCACATAAACATTCAGACAGATTTAAGGGTAGTTTCACACTTGGTTTTGATTGCCTGGACCCAACCCGAGTTTGACATACACAAAATACATAGTGTTGCCCACGACTTTTATATTTTGTTTTTTGAACCTTTGGTGCATGTACTACAAATGTATTAAAGAACACAGGAGTCCATTTCTGCTAAATGCGAGCAGATCTCTGCTTCACACAGTTTTATTGAATCATATGTCATCAACAGCAGTTTGCTTGAGTGTGTTCATATCAGCAGCGAACCCTAACAGAGATCACATGAACCATACCCCACACCAACCTTTTAATGCAGAGTCTGATATTGTTCGTAGTTATGCACCCAAGTTCGGAAAACAACGCTCACATCATCCAAACGAACCAAACCCTGATATCAATCGAACTCAAGCGCACAAGTTTCAAATTCAGTCGGGCTTTATAGAAATAATAACTTGAGTTTAGTAAGACAGGAATTCCTCAAATGTATGCAGTCATTCAGATAATAAGCTAGGCTACTTGTTTCTCTAAAAGTGTGATAAACTGGATGACTTTTGACACTCTCTAGTTAATATTACACCTGACTGTAAATCCACGTGTGTGAAATGGCTGAAATAGATTACCGATTGTGGTTAGATAAGATCTCCAGCCTGGATGATCAGAGTTTGCTTATGACACACAAGGCCTATTGCTTCACTCTTTAACTACAGCGGAGAATTAAGTACAATTGCCAAGTCATATTTGACCCCAGCATTATGATAATTTCATAAAATAAATCAAGCCTATTTTAATACTTATAAATATTTATTTATTTATTTTGGAATTAAATGTCTTGGAATTCTAAGAATCAGTAAGTGCTGTATTGTGTTTTGTTTAGCTGGGTTTTCGATCAACTATTGTCCTCATGCTTTGCCACTTTCTCTTTTCATGAAACGTCTACAGGCTCGTGATAAGTTGTCAGATGAACGCCGCAGCCTTGCAGAAGTGATCAGACAAGAGTTTGCCGAGCGCCTTGTAGAAACAGAGGAAGAGAATAGAAGGATGAAGATGGAAATCTCTGAAGCCAAAGCACGACTCCGCATGGAGGTGGAGCGAGTGAGCAGAGAGAAAGAAGAGGAGCTTGCAGAAGTCCATCAGAGGTCAGAGGCAAAGACTATTTATCCTTTTGTGCCTTGTCGTTGATGTGATTAGCTTTAAACCTGCAGATGAGCTGTTTAACCATGTTTGAATTAAGGTTCACAATAAAAATGGTTCTCTCTTCCTTTAATAGAGTAAAGTCAGCTATTTTGAAGAAGGAAGAGACTGTTAATAACTTGCGGAAGCAGCATGAGGTATGTCGCAACACATTTGATTCAATATATTTGCATACATTTTGATTCACAACTAACTTGTCTTTTCCTTTGTCTTTTACATGTAGGCTGCGGTGAAGAGAGCAGATCATCTTGAGTCTTTGTTGGAACAGCAGAGAAAACAACTATTAGGGAAATGATCAACAAGTTAGGGCATTGACCCCTCCCTCCACCATAACCCGTCCATTCTGTTATACCGTCCTCTTGCACAAAGAAACGTCCACCTCTCTTTATTTTTTATTTTGTTTTGCTTGTTTGGAAGAACTGATGGATTCTAGGTGGACATTTTGGTTCCACCAGATTTCTCACCCAGAAAGGTGGCCTTTGGCATTCCCAGGGGAACAATACAAGAAATAAGAGAAATTTAATCCAGGAGAGGCTTTTGTGGGTCTCTCTTGTATGGACATGACCAAATTACAGATTCCTTTCAGCCACTGGTTTCACAAGCCAAAACCTTTTCACACTAGATCTGTTATGTTGTTGAATCATACAAAACCTCACCTCATAAACTCATGCATATTTCACCCTAGAATCAAAATAAATAAATGACAAATTTCTTTATTTTATAATATTTTTTTTTTGGCTCAATTAGCAAAAAAAAAAAAAAAAAAAAAAACCAGTTTCAAAACAATAATATATTTACGTTTTTAAGTATTTATACAACATGATATTTTTATAACTTTAATTTATGCTTGTATTATATTTGTTTTATAAAAATATAGCAAAAATGGAAATCTGACGGAACCTTAAAAAGTAACACAATAATGACGACTCGCATTGTGGCAAAATGGCATTGATTGTCATGGAAATGGTCACTGCAAAATGCTCCTAAAAATAAGCTTTTCCAGCATTTATTATTTTGATTTGAGGGTAAAATCTGCATGCCTTGGTGAGATTAGCCAAGAAGTGGAAAAGCTCCTTTTGCTGGGCACAAAGGCATTCACAGTAAACTGTTCCAGATGTTTCTGTAACTTCATACCCTCTTCCCGTCTCTCTCCAGCGCTGGAATGGGTGGAGATTATTACAGTGGACAGGAGAAGTGGGAAGAGCATTGAGCAAAGAAGTTAACTCTTCACACTAAAGAGGAGAGACCTACCCCCGACCCCACTCCCCTGCCTTTTGTGTGTTGCATACAGATGCCTCTTGTCCCGATCCCCCTAACGGCTATCTCTAAATTACAGGAGATTTCCCTGAAGCCCCCAGGACACCCAATCATGCTCACACAGAGCCCTCAGTGAAGCCCAGGATGTCAGTGAATGATGGCAGCACAGCTAGGCGATAGAGAGTTTCGAAGGTTTGGTGACAGTAATGCAGTAAGTGGAAAAGATAAGTATGGAGTGTCTCTTTAGATTGATAGGGACTGACAGTAGATTTAGTGGCTCTCACAGAACATATATGTGCAGTCATTTTGCACATACTTAAGTGAGAGACCTAGATGAGGTTGAGTTGAGATGGATGTAGAAAGTTGGGTAGATAAAAATATCAGATGGATAGAAAGTTAAGAGTATAATTTGGGAAAGCAGAGCTGGGTTCGAAAGAACGTCATGGAACAAGATGACTGTGGTTTGCCAAGAGGGATGTTCCTGTATCAACATACAGGGTTCCCACAGTCCCACAGTTGTTCTGATTGATTTGTTGTTGTTAATGTTATGTTGATCCCGGAACACTTCTCTCTTGGTGAAATTACTTTGAGCCGGGGGAGACATAGCATGCCTGTGGTTCATTCTGTGGTTTCAAGCACAACTAAATGCCAATCCTCCAATCACTTTCTCTCTCTGCTATTGTATGTTAAACAGTCGGCCCAAAAGAGGAACAGAGAGAGCAGAAGTTGAGGTAGCAAGTTGGGGGGTGGTGCAGTCTCCATTGTTTCTTTCTACAAGGTCCCTTCCGTTTTGTTTTGTTGGAAGCTGCTTATCTAAAACATTTAGAGCCAATAAATAAATCGTTGATTGTTTGGACTATTAATAGAACTTCTATTTAAAACACTTCTCTTTATCTACAAAACACAACCCTTGTCAGAGAAGTTGGTTTATGCAAGTTAAATTGCTTCTCAAAAGTTGAACTACATGTGCTACAATGTTAGACAGTGCTTTCTTGTACCATTATTTAATGGATTTTTATATCAGATTCTTACTGATTTGAGAGCTGTTTAGTCAACGGAACCACATGGAAAAGGTCAGACTGAAAAGTGCCTCATTCCTGTTCTCTAATGAGTGGATCAGGTGTCTCATTTGAGGACAGAGGGAATGCCAGAGTAAGAACCATTGCACAATACAGGGAGGCTCTGTCATGTGGCTCAAGTGTAAATACTGAGATGTCTCTGTGGCATAATTGTTGACATCACACTTAAATGTGTGTATCCAAAGTCAGTTGGATGCAATTTATTGGAACCCTTGTGTGAGGTTCAAAGCATTAAAACATTCTGAGAATGTTTGGTGAAGGTCAGAAGCAGATTAGCAGCAGATGCAGGTCCTTGGCTGACTTTCTGCTCTTTGAATGGCAGCGTGGTTGGCATGGCCAGTGCGTGTCAGTCCCACTCATGCCAATGAACCATTCTTTTGTGTGTAGTGTTTAATAGCCAAGCGCCGGTCGCCATTTTCCTGGCCTTTTGTAACTGTGGACTGAAAAAAAACACTACTTTTATTATCTTAATTAATGTCTGGATCATTTCACCTTCAAACTACTCTCCCTCTTTGTGTTTTTAAAATGTTTGTTTTTGCATGTCTGAGTTTTAAAATAAATTAAATGTAGCTTTTAATTTGATTCCTTTTACACGCATGCTGTATTTTACTATAATAGCTGGGGTTTTTTTGTACGGTGAAGTAATGAATCTTGTCAGTATGAAAATAAATTTTGAAAATTTGTTTTTGTTTTGACTTTTTTTTTCTTCTCCTCCCTCTGGCGATTGCCAACAATTACATACTCGCTCTCGTTCTCCACAGTCCACTCCCTGACCATTCAGATCTGGTGCTTTTTGCTTGGTGTTTATCCCCTGCAGAAATTGTCTTTCAATCAGCTCTTTTCTTTTCATTTAAAGCTTGATCTTTGTAAAACTGTTGATTCTAATAGTTAATTGCACACTTAAGTCCTTTTGTTCTGCACTTCTGATAGTTGACCAAACATTAGTCATCATTTTTCTTGTTTATAATGTGCATGCAGTTTCATGACCTTATGAAAGTTCAGGAATGTGTGTAATTAATTCGACACGCTGCCAACTATTTAACCCTAAAGCCGTATTTTTGGACAAATGTGGGAAAAATAGCTTTGATTTATTTTTAAAAAATACTTACCTTGATCTGAGCAGTACAAGACTTGGCTACTTTTTTCCTAAGTTTGCCTCCTGAACACACACATTTTTTCTTGACTCAATTCTACAATGTTAAGTGGGTGAAAAAAAAAATCTTAATCTTGTATTTGGGTCAAAAATGGACACCCATAGAAATGATTGGGGAAAAACTAATTTAGAGCATTCTAAAATAAGCCAAAATAAGACACCGGGTGACCGCAAAGTCACTTCATCTTTAGGTTTTAGCTCTAAGAACTTCTTGGAATGATATTTTAATGTAGTTAAAAAAAATGAAAAAATAAAACATTAGATAAGCATAATTTATATAGAAAATATGGTACTTTTTGAAGTGAATAAATTCAAAAATACCCCCAAAATAAAAAAAAACACCATAAATGGATAGATAAAACTTTATCGAAGACATTGATAAAACATTTATAATAAATAAAAATTAGGATCACACCCGAGTCCTCAGTGCCCACATTTGTCCACAATTACATGATTAAGGGCTATAAAGTGAATACGGTTTGAGGGCTACAATGATCAAGCGAATGTGAAAAAAAGAACTTTTTGTTGACCAGTTATGGGACAAAAAATATGCACTTTCCTTTATTATATTCTTCAAAATCCATTCTAATATGCTTATTCGGTGATCAAGAAAAACATCAATGTTGTAAAGTTAAACCGTTGTGCTGCTTAATATTTTTGTGATGCATTTTTTAAGGATTCTTTGAGTTCATAAGAACAGCATTTGTCTGAAACTTGTAAAATTCTAAATATCTTTACTATCACTTTATCAACTTATAAAATAAAATCATTAAAAACAATTTTTTTAATCTCAACTAACCACTTTCACTTCCGCTTTAGAGCTATACCATTCTTATGTTTTCTCCCCAGTTCAAATCGTTTCAGATTTGCAATTTGTAAGTTACTTTGTATACAATTGTCTGCTAAATAAATGTAAATTTCAATCTGAGTCACATCCATTTGCAGCAAAGTCTGTCCCACATTCTTGTACCCTCATATGGCGTTTCCCATTTTGCACTGCATTTGTTTTCTGCAGCTTCATGCAAACCAAAAGTTGCATGCAACCTATTTACTTCAGAATCACTCTTGTGACCCCTGAGGGGCCGCTGTGTGAGACTGTATTGATTACTGCTTTGTATGTAAATGAGGCAGTTGTAAGCTGTGACCAAACTCTTTGAACATCAGCATGTCACTGCATGTTGTTTTTTTGGGTAGTTTTTGCACTGGTGCATGCATCTTGATGCTTGAATGCCCATGTTTGCACCTTCCAGGGTCTGTCTTTTGAACGTCCGCTGACTTTGTTTTGTTTGCTGTTGTCACCAAGCTCTGTAACCATCTCTCTCAATCTCTCCTCCCTTGTATTTTATGTCTTCCTTTGGGGGAGGGGGCAGGGGAGCTGACCAATTGCTTGCAGCTGTTACTCATTTCACAATCGGCCCGCCTCTGAAGCCCTGTGTGTGTGAGAGAGTGACTGAGTTTTATTGTTAAAAACATTGCAGCTCGACTTCCCCTCTCATTGCTTGACAGGAGTTTCCCTTCAGGTACAACTTTTTAAACTTCTTTTACAGTTCTTTTTTCTTCTGTCTGTTTACATATTCTGTCAGTTCTTCTTGAATTTAAGGGCTCCAGCGAGTCGGCTGTCTTTCAATGTTACATATGGTGACAGTGTTACAGTTACTTTGTCTGAGGTAGTGGGAAAATGGTTCTTTTTGCGTTTTGACAACTTTTTAAAGTTTCTTTGGCTTTTTATGCATTTAGGGAGAGATTTTGTATTGTTTTCTTTATTTAATTCTACATTTGAAGAGAAATGTATGCAGTTTCCTAAAGGAGATGGATTTCGGTTTACAATTTAATCTTTAGACATAACTCAGACTGAGGCAGAAGCACACCAAGTTTCTGGAGCATTTCTACTTTCTAAATCACTGATTCCCACAAATAGCATTCTTGTCATTCCACAAATGTCAGAAAAAGAAAAGCAGGAATTCTCAAAGAAAAACACAATGTAAGGCTTTGTGCCCCTGAATTCAGCTTTATTCTCCCATTTTTGAGAGAACTGGAGAATTAAACTTATGTTAACCCAAGTGAACCTTTCAGAGCTTTTTTTCTTTCTTTGTTCATATTTTTTCACTTGTAAGACGTGGTTAACCTTCAATGTATGATAAGGACTAGTTTATGAATGCTGAATAGCAAAAGGTCAATACAAGTATTTCCAGTTTTGCATAAATTACTTTAGTGAGGAACAAATCCCGACTCTGAAAACTGTGTTTCGGATGTTTTAAAATGTTTTAATTGTTTTATGTGCTAAAAACTAGACTGCATACTTGGTCTGCATACAAAATGATTTGTGAAGTTATGTGTTTCCCGACACATCATGGTCATGAAGTAATATTTCCTGAGGGAGTAATACTGGTTTCCTAGGGAAAAAAAAAACTGTACTCGGGGGGAAGGTTTGCTAACAAGCAATTTCACCACAATATCTCAGGCTTTTCCTCGCCCTCTTCTGTATACAACTCCGAAAACCGCCATTTTCTGTCTGTATAGTATTTTCATGCTCTCTTCTTTCACTCGTTCCCTCTTGTTTCTTCCTTAGTCAGATCCTGCAGTCTTTTTGACACCATTAATTAGCATCTGAAATGCTCTTTGAGCAAAGGTGCACTTTGAAACTAGGATCACATGCTGATGGTTTACCAGGCCCTTTAATTAAAACAGGATTACTAGCATAGAAACCGCCATGTGGAGTTTTACTCAATTGTATTTATTTTCTTCCTCTCACAGATATATCCTCGGTGTTGCTGGAGACTCCCATGTGTGAAAGCCGGAGTTCAAAATGAACTAATTAACAGGCAGCGACTCTCCCTTCCCCTGGAGGAGCCCTTTTAAACCCCTATTTCATCAAAGCAGCCGTTCCTCAGGAGAACGCCCATGTGCTTACATGGTGACCAGACGTTCTGGGAAACTCTCAGCAACTTGTGCATGAGGAAAGTAGCACGATGATAGGCCAGCTGCCTCAGAGGCTTCTGCTGTGGTTCATTGGATTGTTGGGAATCGCGATACTGACGTTAATCGTGGTGTGCGTGGCTTTGCAGATCCAAGTGCCATGGGACGTGAAGACCCTCCGAACCTCCCCCATGAAATATTACAGGTAAAGACAGATCTCTTAAAATGCCATGTGGACTTTTTTACACTCTCTTTTTAAAAATAAAGGTTGTTTTTTGGTGTCTATGGTTCCACACAACAGTATTAAGATGCGTCTTGGTCAATCGGATCACAACTAGACAAGGGGGACACATCCCATTTACACCTGGTAATTTAATCCTCATTTAATCAGATGTCTAATCCTGGCTTAATCTAGGACCTAAAACTATTAAAAAAAACAAAAGCAAAAAGTAGCAATTAAATCATATATATTGACTGAAAACCCTATTTATTGCATGTTAAATCGGTAACGCTTCCTTTAACAGTACAGTACTTATAGTGTACTTACAGTGTACATACCTAGAAAGAACTGTCTAATATAAGGTAAGTACATGGAACAGGGGTAGGTTGAGGGGTAGGTTCAGGGTTAGTACTAGTTATTACCCAGTAATTGTAGTTACTAAAATAAGTACATAGTATTTACATGGGCAACTGGACTGTAAAAGGAAGCGTTACCATTAAATCCATAAAATATAATTGTGAAAGTTAAGAGCTCTCTGACGAATTTCAAATGCGCCATTTTTTTAAATCAACCCATTTTTAATTCAAGTTAACTCTTCTTATCTGTTTTTCCATTCGTTATTTAGCTAGTAACGTCACAGTCCGCATGTTATCTCTAGAGAGCCATGAGTGATCACATGATCTCTTCCTCTGCTAATGGTTTCAGCATGTTCGCTATTGCTATGGAGATGGGTGTCAGAGGCTAAGAAAGTCATTTCATGTCCTTTTGCTCTCCCGGACCTTGTTTTCTGAAGTGGGGGTTTGGATTTCAATTTATTTGCACAGCACTTTCCAAATTAGGTATTGTTCCAAAAAACAGCTTCTCAAAGAATAGTGGCTTATAAACCGTCAGATGAGCAGCTAAAAGCGTTAGAGACAATGAATAATCTTCCTTAGATGTTTCTAGGCAGACACCAGTTCTATCCCTTATAAGGATATCCCTTTTCTTTAGTCATTTACTTTCCAGTAAGGGACAGAAACAAACAACCTGAGATTTACTGCTGCTCCTTTAATTCAGTCAGGCGTAGAATCATGGTTTGGCTTGATTCTCTAGAGAAGTGCACAATCATTGCTCTGAAAGTAGGGTCTGTTATGTGAAATGTAGCCCAGATGCTTTTAAAAGGGCAAAGTTCTTATTTTAACACAGGTGTGGTTGGAAAAAAAACAACAGAATGTCAGGAAATAACACATTAGCTGACATGAAAACTTGTGATTCTGTAGAAGTTGTTTTGGGCCTTTTAAAATTGCACTTTGTTGTGCCACGTCATAATAATAACTCCTGTGAGAATAATGGATAAATAATGAGTTCTTGTCTTGTTAAGTGTTCAATAATGTGAGCGTGTTTGTAATTGATTTATTGTTGTTGTTGTTATTATTAAGTGAAGTGTTGGTTTTACATGGAAGCTTGTTCCCACCAAGGAATAAGAAAAAATGTCAAAGAAAATTGTGACTTTTAATTGCAAATTTAATATCTCGCAATTCTAACTTTTCATTCCCAGCTATACATGGAAAACAATGGAATATTGATGTATGATTTAGTGGATGGGCTAGTACTACTAATGGCCTCTTCACTTAAGCTGGTTGTTCTTAGCTTCGTTCTTACCGTTATAAAGTGAAAAACTATGTTTTGTTTTTTGTGTGTTTTTTTGCCCTCAGGTCATTTTCTATCAAGCGTGACAACAGTTCTTTGGAAAGTCAACATTCTGCTGAGAGTAAACTAGACACTGCTGAAGAACTGGAGCGACAATCAGCCCTGCAATCAGATGAGGATTCATCAGTGTTACAAAACAGCGCAAGCAAGGCTGATCCAGAAAATGTAAAAACAAAAAAGCCAATGCCAAAAAATGAGACCAAACCCACTGAACCAGACTTTTTTGGTGACCGGTACGCCACGGATGACTTTCCATCACAAACAGTGAGTGTCAGTGTCTGTTTGTGGTTTTGGGCCTGTTTTGTGAACTATCATGCTTGTGTTAGCATTGTGAGCAATTTCCAGAAGAACTTAGGCTACGTAAATTCAGTTTTATTTAAGTGTTTGTACAAATGCAAATTTAATGGTCATTCAAATTCAGTGATGAGCCATCAGAAGTTTGTAGTAAGCTAAGGTTATGGCTCATCACAACAAAACGGCAGTATTCTATTCAGATTAAATACTAAATTACTCTGCTGAAACCCATGTAAAAAAAATACATACACTACTGTTCAAAAGTCTGGGTTCAGTGAGATGATTTTTTTTTTTACAATGTATACTTTTTTAATCAAAAATGACAGCAAAGACTTTAAACGAATTAAAAATTAATGCTGTTCTTTTGAAATCTTTTCATTAAAGAATCCCGCACAACTGTTTTCAAAATATTATAACCCATATTTGGGTCAAATATGGACGAACCCAAATGTTGGGTCAAAGATGCAATTAAAAAATTTACAGTTGATAGTGAAAGTTGAAATTGGGTTAAAATTTGAAATTACATTTTTAACCCAACATTTGGGTTTGTCCATATTTTACCCAAATTTGGGTTAAAACAACCCAGCATTG
Source organism: Cyprinella lutrensis (assembly GCA_027497675.1). NCBI lineage: Eukaryota > Metazoa > Chordata > Actinopteri > Cypriniformes > Leuciscidae > Cyprinella > Cyprinella lutrensis. The sequence goes on along the minus strand of JAOTRC010000014.1, from coordinate 19,514,936 downwards.
TTAGAGTGTATATTTATAGTTATATTTTTGTCTTATATAGTGTGAAGAACATTGAAAAAATTCCACTGAAAGAAGCTTGTGTGGAATAGAAATGTTCCGTGGATGTTTAAGGTTCTTCGTGGAATCATTAATGCCAATAAATAAGCTTTATTTTTAAGAGAGAGAGAGAGAGAGAGAGAGAGAGAGAGAGTATTTGTTTTAGTTGATTGAGTTGTGGCTTGTGTTTGAGCCTTGGCAGCTGAGAATATTTGCATGAAATAAACAGGAATTTTCTCTTTTTGACAAAAACGAAACGTTATTGTTCAATGGTAGGGTAAGATAAATTCTACGCTATATTTAATTTTGTCATTTCACCAGAACATCAACAAGATTTTGTCAGTCGAAACAGTTTTGAGGTCAATGATCTAATTTTGTGTCTAGAAAATAGTGACACTGTATTGTGTTGGATGTCAGTTTTTTCACTGTCATGATTTGTTAGTGCAACTTTTTTTATTTTGTCAAATCAACTTAGATAACATAATATTTTGAGTTTCTATGTATTAAACCGATCTCCTTCATTGTATAGACAACATTATAAGCCAACCAGGTAACTTACTTTTTTAAGTTTACAGTTCACAGTAATAAGAGATTTGTGGAGAAAAATTACAGTTTGGTAATTTGAGGTTAAAATAATTGGCACAGATGTCCCAATTGGGTCCATGTTGTTACTAGTGTTATTGCTATTATATTACTTATTACTTAAATATATTTTTATTTAATAGTTATATTTACTACTAATTCAGTGGGTCATTATTCAATAATTCCACAAATTAGATGTATTTCAGACATCTAATTTCATTAAAATCTATTTGTGAACATTTGAATTCATAGTGTTGCTATTATGCATCTTCAAATATATGCAATTAAATATGTTATTAAAAGTATCTTTCAGAATAATCTCTTTTGCTGGGATTCTGCTTTGTCATCGATAATAAATTCAAAACACGGTTGTTGAAGAAGTGAAAAGCCACTCTTCATCACAAGGGTTAGAAGAACTGTTGCCAAACATATAAAATTGCAAGAAACAATAATAACCGCAATAATGATCCAAACATAGACTCTGGTACTGACGTGGCACTGGCAGTATGTTATAATTTACAAAGTAAATGCACATTTGGGGTTCAGAAAATATTTAATACTGATCTTGCAAGAGTCAAACAGACTGTACATTTTGTACATGCTCCCCAGAATCCTCCCCTCTCACCAGCAGCCCACCCTATATGACTTCACTGTATCCCATAATGCAATGCTCCAAATGTTAACAGCTTCCTCATCTGTGGGCAATGCAAGAAACAGATGCGAATAACTGCAATGCCAGTGTTTCTATTGAGCTTTATGCAGTCAGGGTCCTGATTTAAAGATGTGAACGTATGAATCAAATTAAATGCAAGTGTGATATGTGTTGGCCTGCATTATTTTATAAAAAGTAGTATTTTGCAATAACAAATTTGCAAAGGTTTGTGTTTCCACAGAACTTTTGATTCTGAGGAGGAGAGAAAAAAAGACGCCTTTGCTTGTTAAGAGGCATTATGAGACCGTCTGCGCTTTCAACAGTGTTTAAAGGTGCCCATTTCAAAATCATCTACCATGATTGAAAGACCTGGATAAGAGCTTTTTGCGGTCATGTGACACCGAGTTGTGTTTCATCTTTTGCACTGACTCTCCGCTGACCTTGTCAGAGTGTTTCATTTGCAACGGTGGTTGGCAACCGTCAAACTCGTTTTTCCACCGCAGTGACACGACTGTCTCTAATCTGAGCTCCACTAAACTCCGTCTGCACATTGGACAAAAGAAAGAAAGAAATGTAAAGAAAAGCGAGGTATTGAGATGCTTTTCATTGATGCCGTTGTGTTGATTGCTCCTGAAAACGCGGTGTGAATGTGTCTGCGAGTCAAAAGCATATTTAATGAAAAGCGGCACGCACACATGAACTGAACCGATCGCTATCTCCTCCTGAGGAGAGAAAACTCAAGTCTTGACTGCAATCGGGGAATTCCATCTCAACTCACTGGCTGACGTCCACAGAATATCTCCGGCCACCGATATGGAATGGAAAAGGCCCACTAAGTAAAGTGTGTGTGCGCAATGTCATGATTTCTGAGAATTTAACGCAACATCCAAGACGATAAATAGCTTGTTCAAACGAAAAGCACAACAATTTCCAAATAAGTAATTTTAAAAGGGTTGTAACCTCTTCATGTCTAAATTTGCTCACACTTCTTCAGATCATTTACTTTAGACTGACATATCTGTCATCATCCACCCACTCTAATGTCACTTGAAACTCCTATGACTCTTTCCCCCAATGAACACAAAGGAGCCATTATCAAAATGTCATGATTTCCATGCAACAAAAAATGCAATATGATCACCGGCTGTCAGGTGTGGTTTTAATTTTATTAAAAGAAATCAAAAATAACTTGTAGTTTATTTTGCTTTAACAGTCATGTCTTATCTCGCCTAGGGAAAAATGTGAGCCCTCAACTGGTGTCCTTAAAAAGTGCATAACGCCCCATGTGTGTGTGTCCCGTTTACCTTCTCAGCAGCTCTGATGGCGGTGACTGATAGCAGAGACCCAACCTCATGGAAATCAACCAACAGATCACAACCAATGGCTTTACCCTGCCGTGCCACACAGCAAGACCCCATTCCTCCATTTCCCACTTCACTTCATCACCAGCCTTGGCAAACGACTGCGAACAATTATCAAGGGTACAGTACTGAATCTCTAATAGCTCCATTAGCCTTAGCAAGTCCTTGCTGTTTAATCCGAAACATCAGTGCTGAGACGGCACATTCTAAAAGACTTTTGACTTCTTTGATTGAGCAAAATGCTAACTTCAGTGTTTTATACACCATTATGATTGTATCGATGTGGGGTGTTTACTCTATGACCTTAGTTGAGTTCAAATCTGCGTTCTCTTGTTCAGGCTATGATATGTTTTCATTAAAATTTAACAGCGCCAAAACGTGCTCGACCTTGACCCTGTTTATACCTGGCATTAAAGGGATAGCTCAGCCAAAAAATGAAAGTACTTACCCTCATGTTTTTTCCAAACCTCTATGATTTTTTTCTTATTGAACACTAACGAAGATATTTTAAAGAATGGTATCCATTGACTTCCATAGTAGGAAAAAACAAACAAACGATTGAAATCAATGGCTACCGTCAACTGTCTGGTTACAACAGATGTCTTCTTTTATATTGAACAGAAGATAGAAACTCATACCGGGACAGTAAATGATGATACAATTTTCATTTTTGGGTGAACTATCCCTTTAAATGTGACTTCCTAGTCTGATGACCTCATTGACCTGGCAGATTAAAAACAAGACAAAAACTAAACAAGACAAAAAGGCTAAATCCCAATTCTGTCTTACCCCTTGCCCTTAGTTTTGCACGTTCACGTGAGAGGAAAGGCTATCCCACTTATCATTTTGATCTAGGGGTAGGAGTAAGGGGAACGGGTAGATAACCCTCAATACCAAGAATTTTCGCATGCTTACTTTACTTGAAACCAAGGGTTATGCACAACTGGCTTAAATGATTGATAAAAAAAAAATATGATTATGTACATTTATAGTTGCAACTATGTTGTTTATTGAAACGTTTTTAACGTTTTTAAAAATCGCTAGTTCGCTAGGCTATGCTAACGTTACATTGCTGATTTGTATAATCATTCCCACATTTCGAGATCACCCAATGTCTGGGATTCAGCTTTTGCTTTCTACAGTCCATTCATTATGTGTACATTATTAGTGATGCATTCAGGTTCAAACGGATCCCGACTGAGACAAAAATACGGGAATATTAGATAAACAATAGATTCAGATTCATTTAAATGAATGAATTCAGTCAGATTGAAACAACACCTTGAGCATGTAAACATAATGAATAGTGAAGGCAGAAAGCAAAAGCCGAATCCCGGACATTTTGAGCGATCCCGAAATCGGACAATGACGTTACCAAGTGGCGTCTCACCATGACGTAACTGAGTGGTGTCTCATAGGGGTATGTTTCCACTAGCGCTTACCACTCGGTTTCGAGGAACAATGACTAGGGGTAAGACAAAGGGGAAGGGGTAAAGACAGCGAATTGGGATTCAGCCTTAAACTGAGAAAAGAAAACTTTAAAAACAGAGATAAAATAAACTTTCACTGTTATCCATGTGCCAACATATGAATAGTTCAGATGCAAAAGCCTCCAAGTGCCATTTGAAATTTTCTTCTAAAATGGTAATTTTTATCAAGCTTGTATATTTAAGTTCAGT
>JAOTRC010000014.1:19494157-19508242 GCA_027497675.1 Cyprinella lutrensis | reverse complement strand
ACCTCAGTAGTCATGGCAACAATAATCAGACACACCTGAATTAATCAAGTTTGGCCAATAATGGCAGACAGGAAACATGGAGCTGGCTTCAGTTCAGGAAGTAGTGCAGCTGGGCATAAAGCCCATTGGCTATTTCTTTTGGGATAAAATAACGGTTTATTGATCAAGATCACAATGCTTCTCTTTTTCTGTCTCCCATCTTCAGGGTGAATGGTGCGGCTCTTAAGGGGTTTGAGAAAGATGTGGGATCCCGGACATCATTCTACACGTTCTCAACCAACACCATGCGAAACTCCATGCGTAGCTATGCTGGCGTAGGCTACAGAGGTCCACCCATATCAAATGTAACCAATGATGTCAGACTAGTATACGTTCACACAAAGATGAGACGCTGTGCTCCGCTTATTATTAAGTATATTTAACCATGTGCCAACTTTTAAATTAATCATTTGATGAATGGAGATAGGAGCAGGCTTCACTCAACGATTGCACTTATTTTTTTAAGAATGCAGGCCTGATGATTAGAATATATAAACAGGAAAGAGGCCGCACTATGCATAAACTGTTTACTTTGTATAAACGCGTTTCGTCGCGTGCCTTCTGAAATGTGCCGAAACACGTTTGTGCAAAATAAACAGTTTATGCACAATTAATCATTTGATACAATGCACTTGTGTACAGTACATGCATGTTTCTACACAGAACTTGTTTTAAAAAAAGTATAATGCAATTCATTTCTGTAATTATATTTACACTGCTGATCCTTCCCTTAACCCACCCAAACCTGTATCCCACTTTAAAAATGTGTGTTTGTACTGTATGTATGTACATATCTATGTATTTATGTTTTGATGTAAGCACATGGTACTAAAAGACATGAAATTTAAAGTGTGCCCAGATGAAGTAACTCAACTGTTTGTCAACATTATTATGGAGTGAAATAGTCATGACTATAATATAATCAGGTTCCTCCAACACCCTTTTGTATGTGGAGTTGTGACTTTGTTGTTTGCTAACTGTCTCTTCATCTTGATATCCATCTGTTCAGGAGACCAGGTATATATTCCTGCCAGATCATGATCGAGATTACATTCTGATGAGGGCGGCTTCGACACACACAGCAATTGATAAAGGCCCTGAGCGCAGCAAAAAGTAAATATGTGTAAACGGATATTTCTAAAGTTCCTTAAACGTATCCTTGTTTGCTACAGTCTTTGTTTTTAATCACTATTGTAAATACATTGTAAAAACCCAGCTAACATTTGTTTATTTTTCCTTTGTACATTGTACACACCATTAAGACTCAATTTTAATTGTAATGTATATCTCTTTCAGACCCCCTACATACTTTGGTGAAGATGTGACAGTAGAAAAATTCAAAATCTACCACCCTGACTTTATCCGTTACCTCAGAAACAGGTAAGCTTTGCAAACAGAGACTAGGGATAATGTGCACTCAGCCAGTCATCATGGGACAATTAATTGTAGACAGGGGGATTAAGAAACACAAAGCGGCTGACTGCACATTGTCCTGCTTATTACATGACTGCTTGATTTGAGTTGAAATTATATGAGTGGAAAGATCCTGCAGAGTGAAACGAGACGCGTTAATCTGGCATAGCTATAGCGGAAATCCGTTGCAGGAGACAGCGGTCAATTACACAGTTCAGTGGTCATTATACATAAATAGCCTATGAGACCACAGGATGTTGCAATCAATGTTGTATATTTTGTTTAGTGTAAATATCTAACTTTATAAGTTTTCTTTTTCATCATCAAGGTTCCTGCATTCGAAACTTCTGAAAACAGGCGCAAGAAGAATTTACAGGCCTTCCACTGGAGCAGTAATGCTCCTGGCTGCCATTCATACATGTGACCAGGTTTGTTTAATCTGTTTACCAATGACACCAAACATGTGTCTTATGAGTGTGCCCTGCTTTAAAATACTCATTATACAGCAGGGCAAACTCATAAGACACATGTTTGATGAAACACCGATATCCTCATCCATCCATTCAGAGGAGGTCACAATTGATAAGAAACTAATGACAGTTTTGTACAGGCAATAAAACATTATACCTCACATTGTATGGAAACATGTTCTGTAGCAAAAGTTGTCAAACATTTGAACGCTGTTTTAGTGGCACTTATTTCAAATATGTTAGATGTGTCATCATATAACCAGACAGTTGTTGACTGCTGTAACTACATATTAAAGACTCACATGACAGGCTGTTTTGGCATCATAAAAAAAACTCTGGCTTATTGGAAGTGCAAACCTATGGAAGCTTGTTTCCGCCACTGAAGAAAAAAATAAAATAAATAATTGTGACTTTTCATCTCACAATTGCGAGTTTATATCAGTCAGAATTGTGAGATAAAAAGTCGCAGTTGCGAAATATAAAGTCAGAATTGAAGAAGAGCGACTTTTTATCTCACAATTCTGACTTTTTTCTCACAATTGCGAGTTTACATCTCGCAATTCTGACTTTATAACACATAATTGTGAGTTTATGTCTAAATAATGACATCTTATCTCAGAATTGTGAGATACAAACTCGCAATTGCGACTTATCAGGCCAATTCTAAGGGGAAAAAAGACTAACTTTTCCCCCCTCAGAATAGTTTAAATCTCACAATTCTGACTTTATATCACGCAATTGTGACTTTATAACACGCAATTGTGACTTTATAACACGCAATTGTGACTTTATATCTAGCAATTCTTACTTTATATCTCACAATTCTAACTTTATATCTCACAATTCTAACTTTATATCACGCAATTCTGACTTTATATCATGCAATTCTGAATTTATATCTCGCAATTCTGACTTTATAACATGCAATTGCGATTTTATGTCACAATTCTGACTTAATATCTCGCAATTCTGACGTTATAATACGCAATTGCGATTTTATGTCACACAATTCTGACTTAATATCTCGCAATTTTTACTTTATATGTTGCAATTCTGACTTTATAAATCGCATTTGTGATTTTATATCACGCAATTCTGACTTAATATTTCGCAATTCTGACTTAATACCTCACAATTCTGACTTTATAACTCGCAATTATGACTTTATAACACGCAACTGCGATTTTATATCACGCAATTCTAATTTAATATCTCGCAATTCTGACTTTATAACTCAAAATTGCGATTTTTATATCACGCAATTCTGACTTAATATCTCGCAATTCTGACTTAATACCTTGCAATTCTGACTTTATAACACGCAATTGCGATTTTTATATCACGCAATTCTGATTTAATATCTCACAATTCTGACTATATAACACGCAATTGCGTCTTTATGTCTAGCAATTGCGATTTTATATCTAGCAATTCTTACTTTATAACACGCAATTGCGACTTTATATCTCGCAATTCTGACTTTATATCTCGCAATTCTGACTTTATAACTTGCAATTCTGACTTTATAACTCGCGATTATGACTTTATAACACGCAACTGCGACTTTATATCATGCAATTCTAATTTAATATCTCGCAATTCTGACTTTATAACTCAAAATTGCGATTTTATATCTCGCAATTCTGACTTAATACCTTGCAATTCTGACTTTATAACACGCAATTGCGTCATTATGTCTAGCAATTGCGATTTTATATCTAGCAATTCTTACTTTATATCATGCAATTCTGACTTTATATCTCACAATTTTGACTTTATATCTCGCAATTGCGACTTTATATCATGCAATTCTGACTTTCCATCTTGCAATTGTGAGAAAAAAGTCGGAATTGTGAGATAAGTCACTGCTGTTTCCAGCTAAAAATAAAAACTGCTGCAAAATGCTCAAAACCAATAATAAAATGTTGTCGGATTTACTTTTTAGCTGCATTTACTGTACATTTCACTTTGAAACATCTTTTTACAGGAATGCCATCTTGCTTGTATTTCCAATGAGCTTGGATTGCATAAAACATACTTTATCTGTCTTTGTGAAAGTTTGTGATTATATGATGTTTGTGTTATTAACAGGTTGATGCTTACGGGTTCATGACCCCTGACTACACCTTGTATTCAGACCACTACTATGACAAACAGAGACATCCAGTGCGTTTTTTTGCCAACCATGACATGCGCATGGAAATGAGGTTGTGGCAAGAGCTGCATCAGGCTGGACTGATGAATATTTTCATGCGTCAGTGAGCACAAAAGAATGGATGCCACACTTCGCGTGAGATGTTTTTTTTACTGTCAGAACTGAAAATTCTGTGAGAGGCATGCACAGGACAAACCTGTTATACCCTCTGTATGAGGCATTTTTGCTTTGGAAGGTAAAGATCATATATTGTTCTTGGGAGAAGTACGTAGGAGAAGCTACGTAGCGAATTCACGAGAGACAATGACTGGCTTATGTGGGGAGAGGCCTTTCAAAAATGGTTATAGACAGGAATAAATCTTGTTTTATTGGCCAGTACTTGTTCACACATACGAAGTGTCACATTTCCTATTGATCAATCAGATGGATTAATCGTGATGCTGCTTTTGACCACGTACAAGAATTCTGGAATACGTGCCTTAGGACTTCTCAAATGACGGACTACCATTGTGTGTGAGGGAAACAGAGTTTAAAGGCTTCAGAGCCCCACACAAAATCAAAACGAATCAACCAAAGAGAAAAATAGTTTATTTTTAATCATATTCCTTTATTCGGGTATGTGTTAATATATGGTTCTTTCAAAATGCATGTGTTGCATCATGTGTCAATCAAGAAGGGGTTTCTCTTTTTCAGAGGAATTTGTGCGCTGTTATGTTTACTTGGAAGATTTAAAGTGCAATATCTTATGTTGATTTCACAAGCCTTTTGAATCAAAATGTGAATTTCTTTTATGATTTATTGTATCTATTCTGTTAAGGTCTGTTTGGTCACTTAATTGATGGCATCTCTTGATTATATTTAATAATTTTTATTACCGAATAATTTAACTGTTATGTTCATTCTGGTCAACTTAACTGGTTTAAAGATTCACCACACTCATGTCTAGAGAGTTTAAAAATGGCTTCACTTTTATAAAATGGTAGGGTTATCAAATGGAAAGATAGTCCTACAGGTTTTTAAGCTCAGAATAAATCTTTTAAAATTGTCTTGTTGGTAATAAATGACATGGCTCCACTTTGTTCACATTATACACACACACACATATATATATACTTTTCATCATCTTCATTTAAAGTATCTATGTACCTAAGGCGTGAGCTGAAAAAATGCAGTGTCAGTTGGCTTATTGGAGCTAAATATTTGCACCACTTTACAGTGTTGAACATACGGTAGCACATTTTATTGGAAGTTCCTCCAGGAATGTTTGGTTTGATCTTATCACATTTCTAGGACACATATCCTTAAACAATCTGTCATCAGTCAATATCATACTTCATACTGATTTATGGTTAGCCTCAACGGGGCTGACACTTCAGCGTGAGAAATCGGGGGTGTGGCTTCTGAGGCTTCTGCTGCAGTCTGCTTTATCCCAGTGTTCAAGAACTGGTTTTGTGTGTGCTTTTGAGGCTAATAAAAGAGAAACAATTTTAACGATGAACAAATCTTGTGCTAAAGGCAGCTGCAAGCTTGGCTAATGGTCGTTGCAATTTGTGCATTTGCATACTCTTCTGCCATCTAGTGTTGATTGTTTTCAATTGCAGCTATATTGAATAATGTGTTCAGAGAGGGATCCCAGTTTAGTGTGGTGTGACTGCTGTCTGTGTAATTATTGATTGAGGTGAAAGACTTAAGCACGGAGGCACTGAATGTGGTTCGTTTACCTGATATTTTTAGACGTCAACAATCTCTATAGCCTATCCCACTGTTTGCGGTGTCCATAACGGCCTGTGTGTTCATCTGACAGGGCCTGTTGCTGAGAGCACAAGACATAACTTTACCTGAGAAAGTTGTTATTCAGACAGAGATGAGGACTTGATGCTACAGTGCTACAAGTGGGCTGACGATGTTGAGGTGGGATGTGAATGCAGTTATGAAATTACAGTTATGTGATGAATTTCACAATATTACAACGTGTGGGTGAAGTGTTTATCTGCTTTCTTTATACACTCACTGTTCACTGTTGTCTGCGCATATTAAAGTCAGCATGAAAGGGAAAGAATAGCTTTTCTATTCCAGCCCGCTACGTCAACAATTAGAATTTTAAGCGGTACAGCCAGTAGCAGCTATATTTGCAGGAAAATATTGACGCATAATATCCACTGATTATTATGTTGACGCTTACTTTAAATACATATAATAGCATTTTTCAAGGTTTTGTGTTTAATTTTGATGGGAAATGTACTGCTTCCAACACGTAGAATGCTTTAACAGATTTGGAAGTCACTCAAAAGCCTCTTTGACGGTGGCTTCAGTCGATTTCAGTGAGGCGCGGTGGTTTATGGGATGAGTAGTTCCTTTGCTGCCTGAACAGTCTTGTACGTAGGCTACCCTTGACTTTTTTTTGGATTTTCTCTTCGTTTTTTTCACTCGAAATGATATGTTGTATGCTTATGAGTTCAGCCGTTGCTGGTTATCCTCAGACATGCTCTAAAACTCTTTAGATGTGGATTTTACAAAACGTCAATGGGAGAAATGAATGGGAAATTTCCTTCTGGCATTTGGAAGTGTATTTAGAACAACATTTTATCTCTAGTAAAACTCTCTACATGCTTGTGTAAGCATAAAACCCTCAGTAATGACTGAGGCAAAGATGTTATCATGTATAAATGAGTGCTGGCAGGACCAGTGCTGGATATTATAATACTTGAAATGACCATTAACTCTCACCATTTGACTAATGAGGGGAATGAAATCTTTTGTATTTGGTCCGTCATAGAGGCACCAGCCATGAACTGGCAATGCAACTTATGCGAATGTAGCAAAAGTGTGACCTTAAAAGAACTTCTTGTTTTTGTTTCACCACCAACAACCTGCAATTACAGACTGCATGTATAATTTGATCATCTGTCATCATTTTATCTCCATTCTGTATCTTAATTGTTCATAACAGCACTTATCTATTTTTGGCCTGAGGTTAATATGATCCCAGCGGTTATTTGTAAATGAAATAGGCCTAAAATAAGAAGTAGATTATTTCACCAGCTAGCCTGTTATGAAGAATGCAGAACCTTATTCTTTGTCATATTCGTGGTGTTATGCAATGTGAATAGAGCCATAAGCTGTAACATGCATAAATTAGCCCTCAGCTTCTCTTGTGCACTTTCTATCTCTTGAGATGGTTTCCCCTTCACATTTAGAAGTTGAATTCTCTCAGTCTCTTACAGTATATTGACATGCAGAGCACAAGAGTTGGCTGCATGTGCAAACACAAATCGTGCTGATTTTGTGGATGTGTTTTGCTCTCTCACGTTTCGCCTATGGCGACTTCAGAAATGACAACTGATAGCTGTTCACACACACACTTTGAGGTTATGCTCCTGTGCATAATCGCTTTACTGTGTGTCCAACTTTTGGTTGGCTGTTGCAGTCGGTTAAGAAAGAAGCATGTAATTGAGTTAGATGGCTGTTTGCCACACAGCCAAGTGGATCAGAGCAGAAGAGGGAAGAAGACAAATGGGGGAAAAGGCTAAAGAAGAAGGGGGGGCTTTCTGGTTTAAATTAAGCATCCTAAGACATGGCAATTTATTATGTAAGCTGTTATGACTCACAACACGAAGATGCATCCTGAAAGAAATGAAATTTCTCCTTTTAGAAATGGATTTATGCCTCATAATGAAAAAGCACAGCATTTTTCATAGCTGTCATAATATGCAATTTAATCACACGTCATGTGGTGCCATCAAAAGGCCATATTATGCTTTTACAAAGTCTTTTGTTTTGGGGGTCTACTAGAACAGGTTTTCATTCTTGAATGTTTAAAAAGCACATTATTTTTCATATATTTTACATTGTTGCTGCACCTCCCTTCCCAGTCTGTAAGAAATGCTCTCAGAGTGCAACAGTGCCCACCCACGTTGTTCCAGAAATATTTTTTTCTCATTCATTTCTCCCATTAGTGATTAAAAAAATAAGAATAATAAGTATTTGTTAAAGCGTTATAAGCATTTGAAAATCAGACAAAAACACAAACAAGACTGTTTACTTAATGACTGAAAAGTACAATCCCATGAACCATTAGAATCAGAAAGAGCTTTATTGCCAAGGAATTTGTTTTGGTGCTGAGGCTTCCAGTGCACATATACAAATACAACTAGAAACATAATAATACAAATTATATTAAAAAAATTAAAATATAAAAGATATGAGAATAAAAGTATCACAGTTGGGGTTAGTCAGAATAAACATTTACAGATTATGAGCTTATTTACAGTGTTTTAAATATTATAAAATACGTACATAAAAGTATCACCTGAGTTTACGTCATTGCACTAAACAGTGGGGGTATTGGACTTAAAGGCATATGCCTTGCTAGCCTAGCAAATATACAGTAAATATAAAACTATATTTTAAGTTTATTGCAAAATATGCGCATTCTGTATATAAAATAATATATAAGTATTTTATCGAGACCATCTCGATTACGTCATTTGCGTTGCTTCGTTGAGTGGGCAGAGCTAAAGAGCTTGTTTGACGCTTTTTGCTATTTTTTTTCAGACTCTAATAATATTCTTATTATAAAAAAAAATAAAAAAACATTTTGTACTTTTTAACCACAAAAACTACTGTAAAGCCTCTCCTTCCGTAAAGCACAATATGTTTTTATTGGTCTGCTGGACTAGTGTGTTGTGATTGGTCAGCCACTTCGAACGTGTTTCAAAAATGTCATGTCCCTTAATTATTAACTCGTTATTAACTCAACTCAACCAGGCCTCGTCCCTTTCTTTTGAGCATGCCTTTGTCAGGAATTATTTATTTGATGAATATATGCAAGTTCCCATGGAAAAAATAAACCTCAATCTACAAACTACAACTGAGGTGTTTCGAAACAGATTTAGAGAATAAATTTCTTCGGATTGGACTTTGTGCTTTGCAAATTTGCAGACCTTTTTCATGCTCAATTAACAACATTACACACTAAAGAAAGTGTATTTCTTCCTCTTTTTTAGAAATTACTGCATGTGTGTGTTCATATAATGATTTTCTTCCTGCTGACATTCTCTTTGAGAGGGAGGAAGCTTTAATCTGTCGAAGAGCACAGATCAAATTCAGCTTTGCTCAGATGGTCTTGAGCACACCAGATTCTCAGAGATGCTTCGAACCTCATGAGCAACACGTACTTTATGTTTGAATTTATTCAAATGCCTTGTAGTATGTAAATCGATTGAGAGCTCTTTTCCTAGAAAATATCACTATGGCTTCTGTATAGAAATTATAGCATGCGCTCGTGCAATTTTGCAGTAATGGTGTATGTAAGTGCCAATACTTTCAAATGTCAGATAATGCACTAGTCACACATAATGGACAGATGTTTGTGAGAGTCAATTATTACAAGTTTGGCTGCAAGGCGAATCAATCCGTCCCTTTCAGGCTTTCTTCTACAGTAATAACAGCACAAGATAAATAAATAAATAAATAACTTCTTAATACTGTTCTAATCACCAGTCCATTTGAGTCCTATTTTCTTGGGATCTAGGTTGTTGAATCTTTATAATTTTCTGTAAATATATTTGAGGATATGTCATGTTAGTATTCTAAACCAATACTTTTATAATCACTAGGAAATAGCGAAAAAATTTACTTTTTGTCCCTCTGTTATACTTTTTCAAGATGGCGGAACTACATGGAAGCCTCCGTGGACTTACCGGTCCAAAGATAGTAAATTCTTCGTTTACGAGGATAAGTCAAATAATTGTCAGAGGTATTTGTACACTATTGAGGACATATTTTTGAATAAATATGTTGATTTTAAATAATGAAATACATAAAAAGAACACATTGTCCCATTAAGTTTAAAAGAACAGCATGTTTGAAATGGAAATCTGTACTTAACAATTTCTAAAACTATTATTCGTCTTACTAACCCCAAACTTTGAATGGACGTATATGTAAGTATATTTATTGAAAGCCCCTTTTTTCCTACTTTCTGTTTTTAATCAAATTTGCTGAAGGAAAAGCAACCAACGAATATAGGTTTCTGTTTCACTGACAGGCAGAGGCATATTTCAGCAGAGTTAGATAAAAGTGTGCGAGAAAAGAAAAAGGTGCTTTTAACATTGATCTCAGCGCTATATGAACATGCTCGCTATCCACAGTGTTTCCACGGCAACCCTGACAGAGTGACATGTTGTCTCAGACAAACAGAATACTTGACATTGTGACTCTAAGCCTCTGAACCAGCTTCCATTTAGGACAAGGAAACACATAAGGGCACATTAGTCTTCAGTTTTGGGAACAGGACATGTTCTTTGAATCCAAATCAAAAAAAGACTACTGAATTATATTGACTTTGATGAGAAAGTATTTTACCTTGTTGCTATATAGTGTCAGACCCTGTGCCTTTTTCTTAGATCTTTGTTGTACTTTTCAAGGGAACATTTCTATTCTTATTTATTGTTTATATGTATTTATTTATTACTGTTTAAAATGTCATTTATTTCTGTGATGGCAAAGCTGAGTTTAAATTTTTCTGTGTCAAATGTTCCTTCAGTAATCCTTCTAATATGCTGATTTGGTGCTTAAGAAACCTTTCTTAAAGGGTTAGTTCACCCAAAAATGAAATTTCTGTCATTAATTTCTCACTCTCATGTTGTTCCAAACCCAAAAGCACAACAAAGACCTCTGTTCATCTTCAGAACACAAATGAAGATATTTTTTGATGAAATCCGAGCGCTTTTTCTGTTCTCACGACCCAATCGATAATATTTAGCCTATATTGGAACATTGGACCGCAATCCAATCATTGCATTTGGACCGAATGCAATGATTGGACAAACATGTTATATATATATATATATATATAAACTGTATTAACTTATTGATCGATCGCTATCAGGATGTGAAGTGACTTTCACCCAGCATAACAAAAAAATGTGAACAAATCTGAAAATAAATCTGGAACAAATCGCCTACCCTGCTTTAGCAAAATATTAGTAGGCCTAAACTAGGTTGGCATCACTTATATAGTCAGACTTTTTTGATTTGCCCACAAATACTACAGTACTAGAGTCACAAATATTCAATATTAATCTGAATAAATTTACCTACGAGTTATTTATTAGTTAACTTACTGCAGTTTGTGGTAAATGGCGCATTAATAGCCCGCAGAGTTCAATTAAAGTAACGATCTACATTTATTGGTAAAAATTAGCCTAGTTGTACGTCATCTGAAGTAGCTCATCCAATCAGAGCTCTAAGTCGAAGATTTAGCCTACGTTTTATAATCAGCAATTATGTCCAATTATGAATCCAGCTGTTCCCCCAGTAGTAGCCTAATCATCAACATAGAAGTTGGGAACCATAAAACATTTCCGCGAATTGTAACGTACCAAAAATAATAATAATTGTCTACACTCTAGCCAATTACTTTTGATCGTTAAATATTAGCGTCAGTCACAGCTGCGCTTGTGGCGCAATCTCCTCCCCTCCGCGGATTCCCGCAGAATCAGTCAGGACTCGCTGAGCAAGATGGCGCTGTATCTTTCAGCACTGAACAGCTCCCATCAGGCTTATTAACAAACACTTCAATTAGGCTCAACACATTCGAAGGAAACGAATGTCAGAATTGGTCTCGGTCTTTCTTCTCCGGTCGGACACATAAAGGAATGCTCCTCAGGGCGCGCGCGCGCGTCGTTTGCTGCAGAGAAGCAGAAGAAGCAACTGCAGAGACCCTCTCCTTGAAAATGACCAGAGAAGATTCAAATGAACACGGCAATGGCTTGCGGTGAAACACATCCATAATAGACCGCATAACCGGTGGATTTGTCCCCTATTCTAGCTCTTTAACATGGAGGAGCGAGGGAATGACCTGTTTGACCAGAAAATAAACTCTTTATTTTAACAACAGAGACATTGTTGCTGGACTTCACGTTATCTTCAGCATGTTAGGCACTGTAACACTGCTGATCATGTCTGCGTCGTTTTTCAACCCTAGTTTTGCGCTGAGCTCTCATTTCGACTCAGGTAGGCTTTTTTATGTTTATTGTATTAATGTTAGCCTACTACTGTTGTACTATTTTGCTAGTATCTGTAAAAACCGTTTCCTTGGAGATGCTCGTCAAAATGCTCGTCTCAGCAGAGTATGAAGGGCTGCTAGAATGAGATCTTCTAAAAGAAGCGTTTTGAATGAATGTTTATTGCAGTTGTACACGGGAAAACTCGTAATCTGATCATTTTATTGATTTTGTTGAAAACATAAGTCCATGTTGGCGAAGACCAACAAATGACTCAAATTGTCTCTCAACACGTCCACTAATTGATATGCCAGAGGTGGAGGTGTATGACTGGGAGATTGTTGCACAGGTAGCCAATTCTGATTGGACAAGCACACCACAAACCTCAAGGAAGGTGTGTGTGGTAAGTGAAATTAAGAATAATGACTGATAAGGGGGGAGAGTAATGTTTGTGTCATGACAAGGTCAGATAATGGAGTTAATGTGTTGTTTTAGACATGTAGCCTACACACTGATATGGAATCATGTTTAAAATTACACTTACATACAATTAAAGATGTGCATGATGCATCTCTGCCGGGCACTGCTGATTGGTTCCTGCTGTATCAGCCAATGAGCTTGCTGCTCAACCTTCAAATACTGGTCAGCTTTTATTGTCTTGCTCACAATAGCAGCGTAGCAGATCTATTCCGGCAAAACTAAACACTACCTTTGTCATTTCCATTATCATGCCAAACACTCAGAAAGTTGTCATGACAGAATTATCTGTTATTTTTATTTACACACTTGCTTCAGATGAGAAAGTTAAGATAACCTTAGTGCTTAAATGTAATGGAAAATATACAGTGCAGATGATGGTAAATGCTAATATTTTTAAGTGTCCCGCTTTAACAATTATTCACTCTACTTGTTTTCACACTGCTTTTTTCAATTGAAATAAATCTGTAAATAAATTCTCAGCTTGAAGCTCCTCTACAAACCCTGATGTTGTTCCAAACCTTTATTTATTCGGAAAAAAAACCTTCGGAAAAAGATATTGTCCATGATACAACAGTTCGAAGTCTGTCAGGCTCCAGAAAAGACAAAAAAGCATCATAGGAGAGGTGCACCAAGTCTCCTGAAACCATTCAATAGTTTTTTTAGAAACAAACTATCTGTCAAACCTAAATAAAAAATAATAGCTGAAAATTGGATATGAATGTTGTTCGTACAATCTGACGCATCTAAAGGCACCATATTTGTTCTCCACACAAAGCTATTTCTTTGCATTTCACTGGATCAAAAAAAAAAAAAACAACAGTATGGGTTTGGAACATGAGGTCGTGTAAATGATGCAATTTTTGGGTGAACTACCTCTTTAAAGCTTCCCTATGGTGTGAAAATGAGCATCACGTGGGCTGGTTAATGTGGGTTTACCAATGGTGAATGGTATATTCCATCCCTTTTATATTAGGACTTGGCTTGTTGCCTCCTCACATGGTTCCTATGGTTACCAAGAGGTTCTGTAGTTCCATTTCTCTGCATTTTTATTTTTACTGTACCTTTTATGAGATGTGCTATTCTTAATTTTGTCAAACCATTTTTTCCTGTATTCTTCAAAGTCTCCATATTAACTTTCACAAATTGGAATTTCAACGTTTTACAATTTTACATTTTCAATTTTGGAGTCGCAGACCTCTTCCCCTCCTCCGAATTTAATTATGTCCGTCAATGGTGATGAAGGGGGGAACAAGCTCTATCTGTCAAAGTGATGAATGGAAGTAGGACTCATCCTGGAGAGGCTATGAATGATTAGAGGGAGATAAACCAAATCCTGCTGGGCTTGTTTTAGGCCAGGGTACTGAAGCCTGATTGGAATTGATTCGTTCGTATTCCTTCATTGAATCTTTGCAACAAGCTTTTAGACTAACTGTCTTTATATATGTATATATGAAGAGTTCAGATGCAAAAGCCTCTAAGTGCCATTTGAAATTTTCTTCTAAAATGATAATTTTTATCA
>JAOTRC010000014.1:19448116-19461169 GCA_027497675.1 Cyprinella lutrensis | reverse complement strand
ATAAAATAATTATACACAGTGCACCCACATATATTATGTGAAAGCCCTAATATTTTTGTAAGCAGTGTTGAGGGGACGCATTACAAGTAGGCTAACGTGAATTACATAATCAGATTACTTTTTTCAAGTAAAAAGTAAAGTAAAGCATTATTCTTTCAAAGTAACACAAGTTACTTGCAATTTCGTGAAAGGGACTTTACATTGCCAAACAATTGTTTGTTATTAAAAAACAAACAAGAAAGCCCAGCACAGGTGAGAAAAGTTACTTTCCTTAACACTCTAAGTAACCTGATGATTTTGCCTGGTGGATGATAAAAACAGGTGATAAAAATCCTGTAGTCCATATCTAGAGATCAGAATATCGTAGTCTTTATAGAAATGGGCTAGTAAGCAACCACATAGCAGCCACCTAGAACATGCTAGCACTACCTCTCAACAACATAGCAATGTAAAACCCCTCATAATACTATAGCAACCATTTAGCAATGCCGTGGCAAGCATGCATAACACCCTAATTTTGTGCCTGCTTGTTTTGTATGTAATTGTTATTTATTTTCACACATGATAGTGTGCTTCTTTATTTTATATCATTCTTCTCCTGTTATTGCTTAGCTAGGTCACATGTGCTACATCATTTAAGTCAACAGATCAACCCTTATCAACAACATCAAATGTTGCTGACCTAATAATGTCTTATTATATAACTCCCCCCAGTGGATAGCTGAGGCAAATCAGTCTGACAGCACACCCATTTGATGATTATGCATACTGATTTGAGTTTACACCTTATCTTTGTATTTTAGCATTTGTTTTCCCATGATAACAGGGTGATGTTAAAGGTTACCTGCGCAGCTGCCGGGCAGCAGATTCCTTGACCCCTGACCCCTTACTGCTTCAGAGAATGGCGTGTGAGATCACTTCAGGCCTGCTTCACCTTCACAAAAACAACTTCACCCATAGGTCAGCCAACATTTTCATACATATTATAATGTATAAAATTCTATTTTACTGTGCAAATTCTTGTTTTGAAAACCTTAGTCTATTGGAAGACTACCATCAAGTATGAGTATGAAGCTAATGATTGTGAATATCTGCTTTCCCTGCTGGTTTCTCCCTGCAACAATCTCCTGGTGCTGCCTGAGTGTTTTTACTCCACTCCAGCATCAGTGATTTTGTTGCCGGGGGTCTCCACACTTCTTCAAGCAACTTCAACATGTCCTTGCCAAGATACTTTGAACGGGTTCCTGAAGACAAGAGAATTATTTTTGGAAAGTAACATCACAATGCAAGTAAAATGACGGCTATTTCTGGCACTGAATCTGTCCTACTTTGTACTACTGTACTACTGTGTTCATTTTATGTGTGGTTCCAATTAAGTAAATAACATCCAGATATCTTTTGAGCTAGCTAGAGGTATGGAAACATTTAGGCTATGTTCTATTTTCAGAAGGTGCTTATCAGATGTTTATTTATTTATTTATTTATTTATTTATTTATTTATTTATTTATTTATGTTGCTCTGATTTTCTGCAGTGATCTGGCTTTAAGAAATTGCCTGCTAACATCAGACATAAATGTCAAAATTGGAGACTATGGACTATCGCAAAACAAGTACAAGGTATGTACATTTAAATCTATACATTTTGACCAGTAATCAGTATAATCAGTGATCAGTAAGACGGTTTCTGGTCTCATTGACTTCCATAGTAGAAAAAAAATATATACTATGGAAGGGAATGAGACCAAAAACTGTCTGGTTACTGATATTCCTCTAAATATCATAAAAGCAGCTGAATGGATTCGAAAACGATAAAACCCAACTGTTTAACTCAGGGGGAGTTGTAAAATGAGCCTATTTCCAAAAAAGTGGAGTATCCCTTTAATTTTTCTTGAGATGTTTTTGATATGACTGAGAAGTTTAACTGAGAATAAAATCACTCCTAAATATTTTTTCTTGTTCTTCCTGATCAATTAGTTCGCCAATTATTTTAATGTTAAGGTCATTTATTGTCCGAGTTAGACTTAGTTTTCCTCAGATTAAGTGTCAAACAGGATTTGTTTAGCCAATTAAACACTTTCTCAAAACTTTTGGTCAGTGTACTGCCAATAACAGTAGGGCTTTTGCCAGAAACATAAACCACAGTGTCATCGCCATACATCTGAAGACCAAATTCAGGACACACTTCAGGCAGCTTGTTCACATACAGGCTGAAGAGAATAGGCCCCAGTATGGTTCCCTGAGGGATTCCATTACTCATAAACATGAGTTTTAGATTACATTCATTTACTTTTCAAAGTTAGTTTTGAGCCTTTTCACTCTTCATATCTATTCATCTCCAGGACGACTACTTTGTGACATCAGACCAGACCTGGATTCCTTTGCGTTGGATTGCCCCTGAACTGGTGGATGAGGTTCATGGTAACTTGCTAGTGGTGGACCAAACCAAGGAAAGCAACATCTGGTTTGTACCTTTAATCTATGCTTCAACAAATAGCTAATTTTTGCATCCGTGTGCTGGAAGTATTACATAAATATACCATATCAAATGTTGAATTTGGGCCTTTGTTTTGCAGTTAGGCTGTTTAGGAAGAATGCACCTCTTAAATAACCTATATTTTTGTAGTGTCTATATGGCTAGACAGATAACATGTCATTATTAATTGATGCTTGAGTACTGAATAATGTTGTACTTTCTCTCTGTACATAGGTCACTTGGTGTAACCATCTGGGAGCTGTTTGAGTTGGGGAATCAGCCGTACCGCCATTATTCAGACCGACAGGTTCTCAGCTATGCTGTGAAGGACCAACAATTGAAGCTGCCCAAGCCACTTCTTAAGTACCCTCTTGCTGACCGCTGGTGGGTGTCTAATAGATTTTATGTTGCTCTTCTTACTCATTTAATTAACGATTACCCAGAGTTAGAGCCCTGCATTTTCACTTCGCCAGAGGCTTTAAATTTTCACCCTTGTCTTTTGGAGTCCTTGCTCTTAAATGCATACTTATCTATAATTAAAACACATTCATGATCAAATTTCTTTCATAGATGTGATCAAGTGTACATTACAAAACATTGAAACACAATGTATTCTATATTTTGAAAACTTAATAATATAATTTTCCAGTTACAATCTATAAAAATTCTTAAAATAAAATGCATTTATTAGAGGACCAATATTAAAGTTAAATATTAAGACTTGTTTTTATAGATTGTATCCTGAATAAAATAATTATAATAATTATAATAATATGTACAATACATTTAGTCTTAGTGAATGGTCAGATTTTTGCTACTACTGTAAAAAGAACTGAAAAAATAATGCTGTAACGTCTCAGTTATGTGGTTGTGTTCCCATGTGATTCTCCTATGTATCCTTTGGATTTTGGATTAAAGACTATTCTGATGGTATCTTCTCCTTTGTACACTTTTATGTAGCAGCCAAATGTTAAAACAAGTGGAAAAAAATCTCCCAGCTGTACTAAAAAATTCAATTATATTTAATATGCAAACTATTTACAAATTTAATATCTTATGCAGAGTTGCTTCTCAAGTAAATGTATCTAAAAAGTTTTTTTTCACTGAAAAATAGATCAAAAGACATAATTTCTCAATAAATGCAGTGTATTTTTCAAAGTGTTTGCCTTAAATGTATTTGTGTTTCTGTTTTACCAGGTATGAAGTAATGCAGTTCTGTTGGCTTCAGCCTGACCAGAGGCCCAATGCAGAAGAAGTTCATCTGCTGCTTAGTTATCTATGTGCCAAAGGAGCCAGTGAGGCAGAGGAAGACTTCGAGAGACGCTGGAACTCCATGAGACCAAATACAAGTCATGCTAATCTCCATGGAGCTGGTGCACTTGCAATCAACATGCCCCTCTCATCCACCACTTCATCATTCCCCCTACTGGAGCAGTTCCCCACTGGAGACGGCTACAATTCAGAATCTGGAGATGACATCCTAACAGTTACTGAAACCAGCCATGGCCTCAACTTTGAGTACAAGTGGGAGCAGGCACAGGCTGAACAGCACTACCATTCCTCATCCACCACAGGCACTTTGGGTCAAAGCAATCCACATTGTCAGGAGGTGTACTACCCCCCAGGTGGAATAGTGGGGGGCTGTTCTTTTGAAGAACTCGCCCTAGGGGTTTCTCCTTCGTATTATGAGCCCAAACAACTACATAACCCTGTCGTGGTACCAGTCCTGAGTGCCCATAGTCCATCAGTGAGTAATGAATACTATATCCGCATTGAGGAACCAATACAAAGCAATATTGATATGAACTTCACCATGTGTGCTTACAGTCCAGAGTTCGGGGGCAGCAATGGAAGCTTTCTAACAGGTAGTGGAGACTCTGGGGAGTGTTTAATCTGTCCCCCTGAAGCTAAACCAGACATTTATTGGTCAGCAGATGTGCATAAAAGCAGTGCCTATGATTCTGATACCAGTCCTGCCATGTCTTTGACTATGGAGCCTCTTTTGGGACATGGTAGCCCCCTTAGGGCATGGGAATCTGGTCACTATGTCTCATACAAAGACAGGGATGGAGGTTACTACTATGAACCATCACCTCCTAAGGTCATGGAGCACTATCTGATACGAGATCCAACACAGCCTCCACACGAGAGCTGGGGGTCTCGAAGCCTGAGACAGGCACTTGGGGAACTGGAGGACCCTTTAGGCAACTCACCATCACTTGGAAGTCCTCCACAAGGCTATGCTGATCCTTACTTGGAGAACATTCAAGGCTCCATTATAGGAAAGAATGTTACAGGAGGATACTATGATATGATGGGCTCCTTGAGGAAAACTATGCCAGGTAGCCACTCAGTTTGTATTGATATGGCATCAGGTGGTGCTATATTTGTAGGACGAGATGACAGCGATTCCGATGAAGAGGAAGACATTTTTGTGGAGAGACGAGGAAGAAGCTGGTCCACTGGCAATCCAGCAAATACAAACACAATGAATTCACATCAGAGGAAGGGGTCTGGTCACCAGGATTCATATGCAGACTTCCACTATACTATGCCAATGACAGACATTGAGGATACGTGGCCAGAAGAGCAGAACCTGCCGTACCATATGGCTAAACCTGTTGACTACTTAGAGACAACAATAAAAAGCAACACTTGCTTGGTGCATGGAAGACACATAACTTCAAACCCTTCACCCGAGTGCAACTCGTATATCCATATGTGCCATGAACCCAGAGAGGCTGAAGTGTATCCTGTACCGTGTTGTCAAGCTTTGAGCAGTTCACATTTTGTTGACCCTCTAACAGGAACACTTGTGAGGAACTGCTTCATGATCGACTGTATTCCAGGGAAAGCCATGACATTGCCCCCAAAAAACCAACATCTAGGCCAAGCACCTTTATCTGCTGGACATATAGTCTCCAAAATCGAGTCATCAATGGAAGGTGCCAAAGAGTTTGACATTTCAGAGCAATATGTGCATATTGCGGCAGGGGAAACCAACTTAAAACAAGAAAAAGGTTTGCATCAAGATGCTTTTCCAGCAGATCCTAAAACTGAAATTACCTCCATCCCTTCACAGTTGAACAAATCCCTATCAGAGTTACCCAAATCAGAGCCAGAGTCTGAGTTGAGTAAGACAGCGGACAGCGGTGTGGACCGAGGATGCTCTAGTATCAGCCTGGTAGAGATTGATGACTGCAGCGATGACGACATCACTGATGTAACCTCAGAGATTTTTTGTGAATTCACTATAGAAGCAGAAAATGCTGACTACGCTAATCCAACATTCAAGTCATTACAAAAGCAGGTTGGTACGCCTGATTCCATGGACTCCATTGACATACCATCTACAGCATGTTCTAGTGAGACACTCAGCCCTGCCTCCATCCACCCATCAAGCTCTCCCAAGACTGTGGACAGTGGTTATGACACCGAAAACAATGAATCTCCAGAGTTTGTCCTAAAGGAACCCCATGAGCTACAAGATTCCAAGGCTTGTATCCAACCATTGGGAAAGGTAACATCTGCGACTATCTTTGTCAGCGAAGAGCAAGAGATTGAAATTGCAGAAGATGAAAAGCTAGAGGGCAATGTTGATCCTGTAATGGCCTTTACAACATCTGAGAGCAATGATGGAGAGCTGAAAGCACTGAGTGATAAAACTCCATACAGAGATTCGGCCTATTTCTCTGACTACGATCCTGGGAAAGATAAAGAAAGCGAAGAGGACATCAATGAACTTGATGATCAGAAAGATGGACTGGAGGAAATTATAGATAAAGAGGAGCTACTTCCTCCACAGAAGGAGACAGAGGTAGAGGAATATTGTATGCCATCTACAAGGGGCCATGAAAATACTCCAGAAGAGGCTGATGATTCCACCTCAAACAATCTATCTAAAATAGATGAAGGTGTGTCTGCTTGCGACACAATCAGTAGTGTGTCTCTCTCACCCCCTGACAATGAAGTGTCTGCCATAAAAGATCATTTTGATGATGAAAATCTCGGTATAGATTCAGATCTTTCTGCAGAACCAAAATCGGAAGTATCTGATTCAAATACCTTTCTTGGTCCTGATGTAAAGCAAGAGGACTCCTTCACACAAGTTGGCATTGAAGATAGTCTGACTCTTGACCAAGTAACTTCTGAGGACAATGTTGTAAACACCAAAATTGAGTCCATTTCAGAGGTCCTCATTGATGAAGAGGCCTTATCCAAAGATGTGGGCTGTACTATTTTGTCTGAAGAGGAATTAGCGTCTCAGGAGGAAACAGCAGAAAGGAACAGTTTCTCTACACATGAGGGGCTGGAATCCAGGAGGAAGGACTGTGGAGAAGGAGGACGTAAAAGAAGCTCTATACGTTCTGGCTCTCCTCCTCCTCCTCCATTAGAAGGACGGGTATCTCCCACAGATGGAGAGGAGGCAGATGAGGAAGATGGTGACTCTGAAGACAGCGATGAATCCGATGAGGAGCTGCGCACATACAGCATCCACGAGCAGAGCGAAGAAAGCGAGGATGAGATCTTGACCGTTCCTATTATTGTGAGCGATCACAGTGATGCACACAAACTCAGAAGCCTACTTAAGAGGCCAGTGGTGCTCAGTGATTCACTGTCTGATGAAATTGAAAGCAAAAAGAAGGTGGTGTCATTCTTCGATGATGTCACCGTCTTTCTGTTTGACCAGGTATGATATTTCAAGACAGTTTTTGATGACATATTGATTCACATTTGAGTACTTTTGAAGTTTAATCATAAAAGTGTGTTAATGCCTCCAGGAAAGTCCAACCAGAGAGTTGGCAGATCACAGTTTTCCCTTGGGTGGAGAGACAAGCAACTTGAGCGCAAAGAGTAAAGTGCAAAACCAACAGGAAAAAGTCAATGCCTCCGATGACTCTTCTGATGGAAACATATCAGAAGAGAGTAAGCTTCTTCTTTTTTTCACTGCACAAAAGATTTAACCGTCTATCACACTATCTATTTACTATCCTTTGTCTTTGATCTTAGGTGCAGGGTTTGAATGGGAAGATGATTTCCCATTGTTGCCCCTTCCCACATCTTCCGAGGGGTCTCCTCCGGATATCACTGCAAAGCCGAGCCCACCGACCGACATCACTAAACCTGTTGCACAAGTCTCTCGTTTTACCATTTCTCCATCCAATGTGTCACGTTTCTCCATTACACATGTCTCGGATTCAGATATCGATTCTGCATGAGGTGAGACAGCACATTTAAAGCAGTGTTTTTATCATTAACGGAAGCTAAAACATTAAAACATCTGCGAGAGGTCCCGGGTTCATATCCCGGACGAGCCCCCATTTAATGTTACGACCCCTAAACACTTTCACTGTGGAACCTACCACTCTGAAACGTCCCGTAAAATCCATGCTTGCAAACATTTCGTGCGATCTTCTTGTTCGTAAACATACTCAGGGTCTGAACATACTGGGTCTGACCTCTGACCTGAAATTGCTATGGCATTTTTGATGGCATTGTTAATATTGACACCTGAGCAGATGAAACTCATGGTTATAGTAAGGTGAGTGACATTTCCGGAAAACGCGCTCTGAGTGGTTTGCCATTGACAACACACTGGGCCATCTAACCAAATCATAGCACATTTTGTATTTCGTAAGGAGGGGCTTCATCGAGACAGGAAATAAACAGTGCATTTGAGACTGAATAGGAAGAGAGGTGCTGCAATAATGTAAAATATGTGAAAAATGTGAAGAGTCAAGAATGAAAACCTATTCTAGTACACACCAAAAAGAAAATCAAAACTTTTTGAAAGGAGATAATAGGACCCCTTTAAACTGTATACATTATTATTATTATTATTACTATTATTTTTATTTTTAAAATAATAAATTGGAAACTATATTAACAGGTTTAAGGTATGTTTAGATTTTTTAAGTTTGAATATGTTTCACATATTTTGTTTTGAACAGATTTATTCTACAGTAAAATCTTTTTTTATTTTCCAAAAGCTTTAGACATTTATTATGTGATAATATGTGATAAGTTAATTAAATATAAAGCTAATTTAGTGTTGTGTTTTTCCTCTGTTTTAAAGGCAGCAGTGAAGACGGTGAAATAGAGTGAATCATCATACTAATATCAACAGTGAGCTGCACTGACAGACCCCTCAGTGAGAAGAAGGTTTGGATCTCTTTGGAAACCGTTTTTGGATTTCCTCAAAGACAGTGCCACTTAATGTCAGCAAACAATTCAGAGCAGCCCTTTTAAAAAGGGCCCAGAAGAAAAAAAACATGTGGAAATGCCTAAACATATTAACAAACACAAACTAAAATTGAGCATATTATAGATTAAAGAGAATTTGGATGGATCTGCTTTGTTCACATGGACCTTCTGAAAACTGACTGTGACTGTTTACAACATCATATACTGTATTTTTGGAAAGTGTTGGAAAAGACGCTAAAGCTATCACTGCATCAAAAATCGAAAGAGACCATCTTAGCGAAATGTAACAAAACTAAACCATACTGATTTTTACTGTGAAATACCAATGCAGTGTTGTTTGTAAAGGAGGAGTTTAAAAAGGAGAGGGTTTGACTAAAATGAAGTTCACGACACACAGCTGCCTTGTGTATGTCACCTGCCTGAGAGTAGCATTGTGTTATGGTGACATGGCATTCTGAAACCATTTTATTATTAACCACACTTTATTATCAAATCTCTTTCTTCATAATTTGCTTAGTGTTTTAGATCATGTTTGTTATTTATTTACTTATTACTCAGTGCTTCAAATCAAATTAATTCCCAGAAAGCAATTTTGCCATCTAAAAGCCATCTAAACACAGACCCGACGTCTAGGCTAAAACAAGGCAAAAGTGAAAATTGAATAGACGTCTAACAATAGCCGAAGAATAGAAGTACAGGCATAGAACATGTCAAAGAAATGAAACCAAACACCTTGTAATCACTGTTGACTTCGCTTACATGATGGAATATCATCCAAGTTATTTTAGCCAAAATGACATGTAATCCAAATTCTGTTCATACAGTAGCAGAAATCATGTTCCAATGAGTTTGACTTTGAATATCTGAAGCTAAATCCATGAAATTATATATATAAAAGTGAAATGATTACCCTTTTAAAGTTTAAAGTATTCAAATTTTAAGAGTAGGCAAGTAGAAAATTTTCATAATACTCAAAAATAAATATATAATTGACAACATATTATGTAATGGGGGATTTCAATGATCTGATGTATTTAATGATGTATTTAGAGTGTCTATTGGTGAAGAGGGTCACTTAAGCTAAATCATCATCATTAACATTAGCCATTTGAATTATATTATTAAAAAAACAAAACAAAAACAAAGGTGATTACAAATGACCAGAAAGTGTTGCACTTTACCTGTATTCACCCTGTTAAAATGATGCTGTACATGCCTGCTATCTTTTGAGGATTGAAGCCGGGTTGTATTATGATCAGGGTGTTAATAATATACATAAAGAGTGTTATTTATTAGCCAACACATGTTTTATATTTCCTTGAACTTTGAAAAACAGATAAATGCTTTTCAGCATTGCGAGCTGCAACGCTTAACAGAACGTCATGCTGTTGGACTTCATAAATTGACCAATAGGAACGATTTACTGCTGAACAAAATGGACATGACCTTGTGACTTTTTTCACACATGGTTGGGAAACAACACGTCGGACGTGATCAAGGAGGACGAGTCTGTGGATGTGACTGAGAACAGTGTACAGTGCGGAGGGATTCGATGTTACCTGCACACTTCTGTGCGTTAAATCTCCATACGCTTCTCTCGATATGTTCTGTTTGTTTGCCCG
The DNA here is from genome assembly GCA_027497675.1 of Cyprinella lutrensis. Lineage (NCBI taxonomy): Eukaryota > Metazoa > Chordata > Actinopteri > Cypriniformes > Leuciscidae > Cyprinella > Cyprinella lutrensis. The sequence continues at coordinate 19,450,869 of JAOTRC010000014.1, read as the reverse complement.
TGAAGGCGTTTATTCTATGTAACCGTCTAGCTTAGATTGAACTAGACAACAGTCTGTACTATTTTTGTATTTGATTCAACAATTTTAAACTACTGAAAGATCAAATGGGAACTTAGGAGGTAAAGGAAAAGTATGTGTTTTCTGCCAAAGAAATGTTTCATGTGATTTGGCACACGCCGGATTGGTGTCCCTGTTATTCTGATCCAGAGCGGCAGATTCACTGATTTTTTTCCCTGGGAAATTTCCCTGTACGATGGTTTTGAATTGCAGTATAATGTTAAGCGAGAGGGGGTGTAAGTCTGTTTCTCAAATTTGTCAAACTTAGTGAGAAAAATAAAACTATTCTATTTGACGTATTCTCTTGCAGTTTTTTATTCTCAGTTGCTTTCAGTACCTCATTGCAATACAGGGGGCGGAGTTGGATCCAGATCTAAGGGGTGGTGATGGGACGGATTAGGGCTGGGGTTAGGGATCAGGGGGTGGGGTTATGGTTCAGGGGGTGGAGGTAGCTAGGATTAGGGGGTGGGGTTAGGGATGAGGGGGCGGAGATGGGTAGGTTTATGTGTACATAAGGTGGGAGGAGTTGGATCTGGATATACTTTTTCCATGATGGTGGAGATTAAAAAATGTTAATTAAAACAATAATAATAATAGTAATGTTGTGATTCTTTTTAATAATGTAGCGATTCTTTTTTTAAATATAGTGGTTCTTTTTTTAAATGTAACGTTTCTTTTATAAAATGTTTTTCAAAAAGAATCGCACATTTTTTTAAAGAATTACTTTTTTTACGAAAAGAATCGTTTCTTTAAAAATAAGAATCACTGCCTTTTTTCGAAAAAGAATCGCTACTTTTTCTAAAAGAATCGCTACTTTATCAAAAAGAATTGCTACATTTTTTTTAAAGAATTGCAACTCTTCCAAAATTGGAACATTTTCGAAAGGAATACCTACTTAAAAAAATAATCACTACTTTTATTTAAAATACATTTATTTAAAATTAATCAATACAATCACTACACTTTCGAAAAGAATTGCTACATTTTTGAAAATAATTGCTTGTATTAAAAATGCATCATTACATATAATCAATACAATCACTACACTTTCAGAGAGAATTTATACTTTTTTGAAGTCGCTATCTTTTTCGAAAAGAATCGTTACATTTATTCAAAATGCATTTATACATTTATTTAAAATGCATCAATACATACAATCAATCAATGCAATCATTGTCAAAAATAACTGCTTTAACTGCTAATAACTGCTTCAAAATTCACGTTTTCACTGTGTGTGTGTGTGTGTGTGTGTGTGTAATTATGTTGTAGAACAAAATGTCAAAGTATCTTCATTGTCAAGCTTTGACAGGATTTCATCACAGCAGAAAGTAGTGAATAATACCTTTATTAAAGTAAAAACAATAAAGCAAAATGATGCATTCAGACCACTATTTAAACTGCCAAGTTCCCTTTGCTATGCATGAAGGGTCTTTTTTTCCAACTGTTGCAGGGCATGACGAGTTTAGAGAAGCACCTGGTTGCTTACGGGCTTGGACCAATCAGGAGCCCGCGTACCTGGAAGATATTGATTGACAGTCGCATTTTCTACTTCTAGTCTGACCGCATTTTAATTTTTCGCAAATTTATTTGAATAAATAATGACGACAATATATTTTAGTGATTATTAAATGCTTTTGAAACAAACAATGATGGATTTTTGTGCAATTTGTTTCAAATGGGACTGGGGAATCCCCGGATGAACATGCGCACTGCGTGCAAAAATGCAGGCTCTATGCACAGCTCAACCACTTCCTGAACTTCAGCCAGCTCCTTGTTTCCTGTCTGGCATTATTGGACACATTGATTAATTCAGGTGTGTTTGATTATTGTTGCCGTGACTACTGAGGTCAAGCACACCTGAATTAATCAAATTGTCCAATAATGGTATACAGGAAATAAGGAGCTGGCTAAAGTTCAGGAAGTAATGCAGTTGTGCATAGAGCCTTTCAAAAGCGCAAACGGAAAGAAGAATTTGACAAATGAATTATCTCGTTCATGCTTAAAAGACCGTATATCACAAATGAAATGCAGTGCAACAGCTGACGAAGATGCTGATCGTCGAGAACAGCGGCATCACTGCGAGCGAGTTTCGGGGAGGTTTACACTGATTTCATGCTTTTCTCACCATCCCAGTGACAGTGGCTTCAGCAGAGCGTCCTTTTTCAAAACTGAAACTGATAAGAAGCTATCTCAGGAGCTCAATGGGACGGGACAGAGTCGTCCCTCTGGACTTGCCATATTGTTAATTGAGAATCCCCACGCGCGCCATCTGGATCTTAATCGACAACTTCGCACAGAGGAAAGCCCGGAAAAAAGCAGCTATAATGCAAGTAAGCAATTTTTATTTATTTATTTGGACCTCAGCATAGGTCGGTGTGTGTAGTCATTGCAGTGAGTAACAATGTGTTATGGTGCGCCGTCACCAGCAGTGTGTTTTTTTTTTATTGTGGACAATAAAAACTTGTGGACATTGCCGGGGGTGGGGTGGTGGTGGGGGGCCCGCATTAAAAATGCTTAAGGGCCCGGTGTTGGCTCGTTAGAGTTAGTTACGCCACTGGTTATCAGCCAGAAGATATAGGCTAAATGAGAACAGCTTTATTTCACATTTTGTCTATATTCTCTTCTTCTTCTTCTTCTTCCTGTTTAATGGCGATTAACTCCTAAGGAGCATTATCGCCACCTACTGTGCTGCTAGA
>JAOTRC010000014.1:19425014-19448016 GCA_027497675.1 Cyprinella lutrensis | reverse complement strand
TCTTCTTCTTCTTCTTCTTCCTGTTTAATGGCGATTAACTCCTAAGGAGCATTATCGCCACCTACTGTGCTGCTAGATGGCAAATTAACCTTGGGTGATGAGTCTGGATTCCAAAAAAAAACATACATCACATACATCAATATTCATTACCTGCAATACGTCTATATTCTCAAAATACAGCAGGCTTATTTGTGGAAAAAAAATGTACAGTGCCGAAGCTTGGCGCCATCTAGCGAGCAAGTGAGCAGGCTTCATCTATTTTTCACAAATTGTTGGCAACATTGAATAAGTGTGATTATTGAGATAAGGTGAATATTGTTTTTTTTTTTTTTTTTTAAGATAAGGTAAAGAGGAAGTTGAGGGAGTGGGCCATTCTTGGAGAGCAGTCTCCATTCATTTCTATCTCTAAATCTAGAGAAGACAATAGCTTTGAGATCTATGCTCCAGGCCCTTCTTAGTAGGTCTAGAATTTTTGATATCTGCAAAAACATCATTGCAAAATGATTGTCACATGAAGTGTGCATTTTTCTTTTTCTGTGAAATACAAAAGTAAAACATTTTGCAGACTGATGTCACCAAACAGAATCGTGATTGTGATATGAATGAAATATTGTGAGAAATTGTTTATATTACAATGCAGAGTATATCATAAAATGCACGATATTAAATGAAGAGGTGCATTACTTATCAAATTAAAAACAATAAGATTCAAGTTTTTCTTGAATCACTTTATTGAGGCTGAACCTTATTTTAAATTATTCAAAGTGGAAGAGACTACAACAAATATGTTGTACGGTGGAGAGAGGGCAGAAACTGTGCAGTGTGAGACACAAATACATATATGTATGTTATCTGGTCATTTGAGATTTCTTCAATGGACTAAACATACAATTGACTAAAAGTAGGACGTCTTTACTTAATATATTTGCATTTGTCGAGTGATGGTTTCTTCATCATAAGGATCATATGATCCATATTTAGCTCAACTTATAATGTTCTTTACAGTATCTCCATGTGGCTGCAAACATTTGTCCTAATAATGGAGTCGAGATCCATAATCCTCAGTTGCGATGAGTTTGGGTTTCTGCTTGCTGATGGAATTGCTTTGTCTTTGGCGAGATGTGAGCGCAAATGTGGTGAATTGGAGAGGGTCCGCCACTCTAAAACAAACAAAAAAAATAACATAAACCATAGCATCATATAAAGGACAGACCCATTGTTTCTAAGGACGTTTAAAAGTGACAATAAAACATGCAAAAAAGATTTAAAATAGGATATTTGAGTGAGTGAAAATGGAAGGAAATAATAAATAATATTTTCGAGATTATCCATGCCATAAAAACAGAATTCAAGTTCAGTTTCTCTTCCCAGAATCGTTTGTGGCTGCTCAAAAGATTCATTTCAGATTAATATTCAGTCATTTCAGGAAATGATCAAATCATTGCTTTGAAATATGAAATTATACGTGTAAATTGAATTCTTTAGAAAGCTGGGGCTTTATCAAATGGACTGGGGAGGAAAGAACTTGAAGTTAAAGTAACATCAGGCCCAGTCATAACCTTCAACATGCTGGAATCAGAAATATAGAGACCCCAAAAGTTTAAAATCATTTTTGGGGTCACTTAATTATTCAATGGTGTCATAACCATGCAATATTCTTATAAATTTTTAATATATAAATGATCATGGAGATATATTTTAGCTGTATAATTTACTCACTCAAAAGCGTTGAATTTCAGGAGCCACACTGGGGGAAAAATGAGAACAGGCTATAGGAATTTGACTATATGTCTTTAATGAAACTATATTAATGTTTATTATATATATACAGGCACTTTTACTGAAAAGTGTACATGGTTCTAGAGATTAAATTTTATGGAACAAAATAGAACATGGATCTTTCAGATGTATTATATTATGTGCTTAATGAACAAAACAAACGAGAGCTCTTTTTTATTGTGAATTAGAAGTTTAGTAGTCATCACATCTAATAGTTCTTAAATGCTTTTAGATCTTTAACTCTTTCTCTCTTTTTTGTTTTAAGTTGCCAGCCAGCGTCAGCCTTTTTGACCTTTTTAACAAAACCTAATTTGTTAAATTCACCTCTGAAATGAAATTATTGCTACTGTGAAAAGTCATTAAAACACTTTTTTTATTACGGGGGAATATTCTTTAATTTAGCTTATCATTTTGGCAATATGTATTCTTCAAAAGTAATTTACAAGCCTGACCATGTTTAATAACAGTCATTAAAAAAAGGTTGATTATACAAAGTATAATGATGTCTAAGTCATTTGAACTTACAGAAAAGCTGAAAATTTTTGTTACCATAAGGTTACCACCATGACATTAAAAAGCAAATTATTACCAAAGGGGCATTAAGAAAATCTACACCGCTTAAATCTGAAGTAATCTTTATTCATCTTCTCAAGAGTACTGTAGAAAGTCACATGATCATTTAGCAACATTACACTGTTCTAGTGTCGACCAATGCATGCATTTTGGAGTGTGTATATACTTTGAAGCACAGTTATTGTAATTTCTCTTTTACATCCAATTGTGGGCATTCCAAAAAAAAAGAAAATTAAACACGACAGAGGTGGATCTCCTTTTGAGCGTGGCGGCTGTACCATGGCTTTACTTTAGTGCAGAAAGAAGAAACACTGGCACTGGCTTCCAGTCTTACTCCCTTTGTCTCTAAATTCATCAAAACAGAGATAGAGAGATAGAGAGTGTTGGCAGAGCTACATCAAGGAGTGTTGGTTTAGTTAGTTTAGTTACACAGACGTAGACAAACAGAAGGTAAAAGAAAAGAACTAGGAAAGACAGACTCAGGATCTTCAGTGCAGGAAAACATGAGAAAAGGGGAAAGTGAGTGTACAGGACATCTTCACACATACTTTACTGAAGGTGCATTTTATTTCATTGTGCATCACCTTCATGTACAGCGATATATCGGCTTTTCAAGTACAATACAGAGAAAATGTAAAGCAGTGCACCTTTGAACAATAACTGTTTTGCTGACTAATAGACAAGCACTGTAGTGTTTCTGTCACATCAGAGAAACATCAACTCTCTTTTAATCATCCATTTGTTTTTTATAAAATGGCAATTTCAAAGCATTTAATCAGTTCCCTTTGTCACTGGAACTAAAATACTGGAACTAAAATACTTCAGCTTTCACTCCTGTGAAAAAGGCTATAAAACTCACACGAGATAGTGTGTAAGTGTATTATAAACATACAAGATTGTGTAAATTGTTCTTGAACAACAAAAAAATGATGGTATCAAATTTGATTATTGCTAATATGTTTTGAATTAAAAAGCTGTACAGGGATCTTGTTGATCCAAATAAAAGAAATGCATCCATGTCAAAAGAAAACAATCAGAAATATTCAGTGTTAGATTAAAGATATAATTACAAATATGATGTGCTATGTACAAGGCACTGAATCACATGGATTATATTAAAGGTGCAATGTGTACATTTTGAGTATCTATTTACAGAAATACAATATGACATCCATAACTATGTTTTCAGCGGTGTATAAAGAGCTTACTTAATAAACCGTAATTTTTTACCTCAGAATGAGACATTTATATCTACATAACCGCGGACACCCCCTTCTATGAAGGTCGACATATTGTGACGTCGTGTTTCTACCGTAGCCGAACGCGAACAAACAGCGCTAGAGAGAACGTTTCGTCACTACCTTGAAAGAAAAGCCGCAGAAACCTAGAAGCTAGCCATAAACACTGGGAGTAGTGACTTTTCCCTTATAAGTGGTGTAAAATATGTAGTTGGACTGTTTCATGTAACTTAGGTCTTCTCCCTTGCTGTGTTTTGGCTTTGCTATGAGGGGACACGTGCTGGTTACGTTCGTGAGACGGCTGATTAGTACTCTTGTCATTGACTGTAAAACAGTAGTAACGTGCTGTCTCAGATGACGATATGTTTGTCCTGTTTTGGCCACCGTAGCTTCTTCGAAATAAAGGGGTGAGCAGTGGGCTGAGACCGCAACCAAACCACTAGATGTTGCTAAAAAATACACACTGCACCTTTAAGACTTGGCACATCATTAATATGGATGTATCGCTGTAAAGACTGGAGAGGAAAAAAAGACTGTTCCATCTGTAAAGTCTGATTGGATTAGCTGAACTTTATCTATTCTTCATTAATAAAGAAATGTTTATTCTTTCTGCTTTTATGCATATGAGCAATGGGCCACTTTATATCATGCATAACAGTGATTTACCATGTTAAGTGGGTTATACCCCTGGTGAAATCACTAACATAAGCTTCTCACTGCTTAATGAGTCACTTGAGGGCGGTGAAGGGACATGGAAATGTAGGTACCAGTTGTCTTTTCTTTCATGCATGAACCATGAATTCCAGGAACAAGTGACATTGTCATTTATATTTGAAGAATTTGTACCAATTCAGCTTCAAGGCTTTCAGAACACAGCAATCTTCACTTTAGACAATGCAAGGGCACATCAGCTCTGTCCTGCTCTAATCAACACTTGACGCGTTTAGAAAACAGATAGTTTATTGAAGGCACTCCAGATGAGATCATGGAGGCCCTTTACATCAGTAATAAAAGTAATGAGATGGAAAAACACTGAGACCTCTTTGATAATTACATCATATCCATTCAATTGTACAATGCAAATTAATAATTCCAAAACACCTGAATATAAATGTATTTTTTATAAATCCTCAGCTTGGACTTGTACTTGGATAAACTCTAAACTGTACATTCAAACATATTGCCACATCGGTTTCATTGTAATTTTTTTTTGTTCAACAAAAAATGTAATCATTTACTTGCCCTCATTTCATTTAAAGCTCATACAACTTCTATTTCTTGCATGGAACACAAACTAAATTTTGTGATTTCTGAGCTTCACTCTTCAATAAAGTGAAAGTGGATTGGGACCAGTTGCTGTCAAGCTTCAAATAAATATAAAAAGCACTATAAAAGTGGTCCATATGTTTGTGTGAGGAACAGACAATCACAGAAAAAGAAAATATTGCTGTACAGGTCCATTCACTTTCATTTTAAGGAAAAAAATCAGCTTCTTTGTGTCCCACAGAGGAAAAAAGTTATGCAAATGATGAAAGAATTTCATTTTCTGGTAAAAACTAAATCCATGGACCCCTCGATGGGAAAAGTGATGCACTTAGTTTATACACATTGCTGACATGTACATGCATGAAAGACAGGCAAGAGATACATATAGACAATTTAACATGTTGTTTATTGAAAAAAGTTCAACATCCTTATGATAGGAACGTATGGTGAGGAAGGTCAACATGGAATATTCAGCATTCCGGTTCCATTAGGCTGCTTCCAACTTGGATAAAATAAGGGAAAGAGAAGGAGAAGGAGGAAGGGTGGATCTAGATCCTCTTCCTCTGAGGGTGGAGTGAAGGGGAATGGTTTGTTGAGAGATAAAGGAAGACAGGGAAGTGAGTGTGTGGACGAGGGGAGGGTGGTGTCTGTGTGTCTGTCTGTCCTCTCACACTGTCGAAATCAATTTGCCCTCGGCACTGTGGAACAAAGAGAGGGAGATGCTGCCAGACTGGCTTTGGACACGGACACATTGATGCACAGAGAGCATAAAGCACTCAAGTTCAAGGAATAGTTCACCCATAAATGAAAACTGTTATCATTTACTCACATTTTCCAAACCAAAAGTTACAATGAACGGCGACTGAGCTAATCAGGCAAAAGCACCATGAAAGAATCATAAAAATAGTCCATATGAATTGTTTGCTACACTTGAACTCAAGAAATGAAAGAGATTCGTGATTTTTTTTGTGAACTTGATCAACCAATTCACAGAAAATAATTATTCGTTTTTGTGCTTCTCTCCTGAAAGGAGAGGTGGGGGCGATTTAAAATCTAGTGTTTTCTTTATAAAAAGCTATTGAATGGCTTCAGTGGACTAATGAATATAGGAAATGAGTCATTTAGACTACATTTATGGTGCTTATTGAAGCTGAAAAGTGCAAATCTCCATTTATTTCTTGTCTTCCAAGAAAGGAAGAAAGGAAGTGAGTAAATGATGACAGAATTATATTTTTTGGGCGAACTATCCCTTTAAATGTTACTCATTTAATCTCTATTAAAGCAGGTTGCAAACATGTGATGGGCTTCATTTCCTGCAAGACACGTGTGTGTGTGTGTGTGTGGTTCAAAAGTAAAATGAAAACAATTCAAACATACTAAATCAAAATCAGAAAAAAATTCCAGATTCATACACTTGTATTGAGAAAATGGAGCCCATTGTTTCAAATGCATCATGGGAGTCAAATCTAAATGGTGTAAAGTGAACTAGAGATTGAAAATACTCAGGGAAGCCTGTGGAAAATCACTTCTCAGGAGAAATTCCCAACAGAAACTAAAAGTTGGAACAAAAAACACTTAACGACTATTTAAGACAGACACACATGGATGGCAAAAGCAAGAATGGGATGGAAACGTAGATGGGAAAAATAAACCATTTGAGAAATCTAATCTCTACCTACTTCAAATTTTGGGATGCTAAGGAATTTGGAATAAAAAGCTGGGAATGGTCGGCTTCCCCATAGATGACCCACAAAAAGATGACTTTTTATTTATTTTTAGTGATGTCACTCAAGGTGCTTTACCAATTTGAGTTAACTTTCCTTTTTTATTGTAGAAAGTATTTGAGAGTATGCTTCTCATCTATGGGAAATGACCATAAATGACTTATATTATTGTGAGGTTTATGAAACCCATTTAAACAATCAGAGGTTTCTCTCTTGTTCAACATGGGTTTAGGTGCCGTTTGGTCACCCGCCCACCTTATGTTTGGGCTAGACCTTCAGAAACGTCAGCTATGTTCGTCTGCTCCGGCTGCAGGTCAAGCAAACAAGACTTTTTTTGCTTGCCATAATCGCCACGGATTCATAATATGAATGGAACATTTTTAATTTCAAACAAAACCAGAGACAAAATAATTTAGGAAACAAAAAAAAGAACTTATAGACAAACTAAAACGCATATTGTTGATATTGTGTCACTGTTCAGAGGGCAAATGAGTAAGTGAAAACTTGGTCTTACCTTGTTTGGAATCGAGACTCGTACTCCTCCAGCCCTTGCTGTGAAGGAAGAGAAAATGTCATTTACTTTTCTTCACATCTACAGTAGATGGCAGTAGAAGAACACTTATGAACTGCAGTATTGATGATGCTGTAGCTATTGTAACAGGGAATAAAAAAGGAGGTCATTGGGTGCATCCTGAAGAACAGAAGCATTGTGTCTCCAGTCCCAAAAACATAAAGCATGACAATATTGAATGCACTAAGGAGGGGAACATTGGGTTCTTGCTGGCTTTGTTGCATGTGTGGATGGATATGTACACTTTGGTGGCTTTGTTACACACATGGATATATTATATATGGATATATTACATAACAAAGCCCTACTTCTGAAACTGTGACATAAAGCGTTCCTCCATACCTCTGGTGAATGAGATTTGATGCTACCCCATAAATATGCTCATTTATACAAGTCTGTAATGCCATTGCAAGTGGATCTATTTCATTAAAGTTTAGTACAAAAACAGACTTCTCTTGCAAATATTTCTTAAAGGGTTTTAAATGCTAAACCCTAGATTTAGTTTGTTCTTATATGCAACATGCCAGCTCCCTTCAGGGTTCAGGGTAATTTCCTGGAACGTCCTCTATGCGGTTAGCTGGAGATTGGGCTGCTCTAATCGAACTGTCGCACCGCTATATATTTCAGCATGTCTACAAAAGGTGATTAATACTACCGTACTATTTTTATAGAAAGCTATACTAATATCTGCATACATCTGTCAAGTTTAATCTGTGTGTACTGGTTATAAGAACGAGAATAGACAGGGTTTATGTGTGTGTGCATAGCTTACTTGTGAGAATCCTGGCACAGCCATGCTGTACGGTCTCTGTCGGCTGTGTGCTGTGCTCTGCTGTTGGGCGGGGAAGCGTGCGGGCATGCCGTAATCAGGTGTTGGCAACGCCATCTCTCTCTCCAGAAGATTTCCTGTGCTGCTGCTCCTGTTATGCTGCAAACTACAAACATATACACACCATTCAAGTCAACAAGATTTGCCATCTGCAACTCATTTATATGTCTATAATGTGACTTTTTGGATATTGAAGTAAGAAATGTAGTTTATTTTATCCATTAGGAATTGATTGGACGTTGCATACTAGAATGGTGCCAAACTGATTTGCTCAAATAATGTCTAAACCTTATGATATTGGATAATATTATCCAAGTGACATCAGTGAAAAGGAAAGTAAGACTGAGCTAGACTACATTTAAAGGTAGAATAACATGCACAGACATCAAACACAATAATATCATGAATGTGCCTGAATAAACTAAACAAGGTTCATTTACGATTTGTCATGTCAACATTAACATCTTTATGCACGCGCATCAAACGTGTCTAAATTGCATGTTTTAGGGTGTTATTCAGCTCATGATGATCATAGTTCTCTAATTGCAGTTCATTCATAGGTTGAGCCTGCACAATATTACATTTAGCTGGCGCATTTATCCAAAGCGACTTATGATTGCTATGTATGTCAGAGGTCGCACGCCTCTGGAGCAACTAGGGGTTAAGTGTCTTGCTCAGGGACACTGACATTCGAACCTGGGTCTCTCACACCAAAGGCATGTGTCTTATTCACTGCACCATCACCACCCAGCATTTAGACATTGAAAAGGCTTTTGTAAGACTCACCTGACGTGGAGTTTATTGCTGTCTGGTTCGGGAATCACACGAGTGTAAGAGAACGGGAACCAGCCTCTCCTGATAAGACACATACAACATGGCATTTGAAGCAGATTTTCGGGTTCATCAATTTGCTTTTAAACACTTTCATCATCCAAAATCTTTTTCTCTAAAGTCATCCTATGCATGAGCAAATTTTATTGAGATGTTAAGCACAAGATGCTTACATTCTGTTCTTCTCGTTTTCGCCATAGTGCCAGCCATCTCGGGCTTCAGGCACCAACAGTGTGATGATGTCTCCTTCCATAAAGCTGAGGAGAGTGCTGTTGTCCCCGGCGGCATGGGAGAAGAGGGCCTGAACGCGTGTTCGGCCATTTCTCTCCATCCCAGCTGCCATCGAGCTTGACCTGGGCAGGGTCTGTGTCTCTGCTAGGGTCAGAGATTAGAAATTCATGCTGAGCAATTTTTCATTATCGATTATGCAAAACAAATGTCAGTTTCTGTTGCATACATACATGCATATTTTATAGAATAAATTGTTTTTGTGTTTAAAATATTTGTGTTGTTAACATACTAACATCAAACTAATGGAATCAGTCAGATCAGTCAAATGCTTGTTTGCTGCATGTGAGAGGCACTATTTGAGTCTCTCCCCTCAAATCGGTCATTCCTGAGATTTAGTTTCAGTTAGTATCCTGCCAAAGTAGGCAGTTAACAACAAGGCAGCTCAGTAGGTTGTGGAATATATTTAAAATTTGGTTGTACTTTATTTAATAGTCCATGTACCCAAGAAAGAACTGGTTAATAAAGCTGAGGTAACTACATGAGGTTAGGTTTAGGGGTATGTTCAGGGTTAGTAACTAGTTATTAACCAGTTGTAGTAAAAACTGTAGTAAGTACAAAGTATATACATGGGGAACAGGACTGTAAAATAAAGTGCTATAAAAATTGCACTTAAAGATCGTGTACAACACTCCTTAAGAGGGCTCGTTTCTTAAAAATACTTCCTTCAAAGGAGAAGCTATAACCTTCACCTATTTTCTCCTCATTTTTAAAGCTGTCCTCTCTATTCCCAGCTGCTCTGCCCCGTTTTCATTTTCAGCAGTGTTTGCCCTGTTATTGTCCACTCACTAGAGGGATACTCTCTAATTTCTTGAGAGAGAAACGCACAGGTGCACAGACCCTGACACAGCTGTAAAGCGCAGATTCCAGTTCAAAATTAAGTTATATATTGTAGCTGAGTATTGAATAAACAGCACTGAAAACTTCCGTTTGTCGTGATCAGAGAGTTAGGTGCATTTTGCATCCTTAACTTACCCAGAGTGTTCTTGGGCTTTGCAGGAGCACCTTTGCGGACAGGCAGGGTATTGGAGAAGGTCTCCACACCGTGTCTGTGAGATTGCGCGGATGGTTTCTCGTGTGCGGCTCTGGTCTCCATCCAGCGTTGGTAATCTTCTCCTCCATGGGCCCCTGATCCATTCATTATGGGTACACATTCGGCTCCCATCATCCTCTGCAAGAGGATTTTTTAGGAACAATTAAGACACATGGATTTCATGTGCAAAACCAAACACTTTACTTCTACTATACAGTAACTTCGATAATAAACTCAACTGTAAACAGAAGGGTTGTACATGCCCCCAGGTTTCTGATTATTCTTTCCACAGCATTGTGGTCATTATCAAACAGCATTTTAATGACTTTATATCCACCATTTGGCCGTGAGTGGTTCTCACACCCCCAAACACCCTCAGGACGTAATTATACACATCATTAATGCAACCATTTACACATTTTCTAGCTGCACTTGAGACATTGTATAATTTTGTGGCTCTCATTTTATTCAGGTCAAACAGGGTTTCTAACACACCGTCTGTTGGCTCCCCATGAGAGCTGCAAGCTCAGGTGGCACAGGAAGTGGCTTGGCCCCAGGGATGGGGTCTGAGATGGTCAGGTTAGATTTAGAAGTGTGGTGTCCCAGCGTCCCCACCGCTCCTGAGCCCATCTGCTGAGCCAGAAGCATCGCCCGCTCCGGGAGTTTATTTGGGTCGGCACATGCTTGTTGCCACAATGGGATCTTATGCGTTAGCAAGTCTCTGCCCTAAAACAAACAATCCACACCACAACAAGTATTAGCACCCAGCATGAGTGACAAAATTACATACCTGTAAGAGAACAATTTAGAAAACCCATGTGGGTAAATCATGAGTAGACCAATACAGACTCTTTATGTGAAAATAAACTTCAGCTCCTGCACAGCTGAGGTTTCAGGGGTGAGCTCTTCAACTGATGGACTGATAGAGGGAATGTGATAATGTGGGATATAGTGATCCCTCCTCACCTACCATTCCTCTGAAGCTCTGAGACATCCCTCTCTATCCTGATAACCTCCCTTCTCAGTATGTTGAAGCCTGAAATAGCCTCATTACTCTGCCCTGTGCACAGGCAGTGAGCCTGGCCCTGGCTGAGTGTTACGACCAGTAGCTGTAAAAGAGAGAGATGAGGAACGCCTAGAGACCCCCGAATGTAGAGCACAGGAAGTGCGATTTTTATCTTTGGAAACTTTTCTGTAATTCAGATCATCTGCTTGAGCAGCACATGGATGCTTATTTAAAACTCTGCAGACCCACATGTGTTGTTATTTACTAACCATTGTGTCGTTCCAAATAAGTATAAACTTTGGTTTGATACTCACAAATAGTTGTACTAGTTTGGGCCTTCATGTAATGTAAATGTAACAGTTTTGGACACTAATAACTACTTGAAAAGGTGTCATTTGGTGTGTGTGTGAATCCGATTTAAAGAGTAACCAAACCCTAAACCAACTTTTTTTTAGTTAATGATCTGTAAGAATGGATCTTTATTAATACCAGTCATTGATTTGAGAACTTTTAATGAGATTTGTGTATAAAGTGATTTATTTCTACAATATATGGTGTAAAAACGTCTTAGTGCTGCCCTCTTCAGGTTGAACGCTGGCTACTGCAGGTGAATTTTCCTTTTGGATGTTCCGCACTTTGTGACGTACGCAGGTTTCACCACGCAGCTCACCACGCTATTGGCACGGGCTATGCCCTTTGGCAGTATAAAAACCAGCTTGTTTTGTCAAAACCAGTCAGGAGAATTGCGAGTAATGAAAATGATCATAGAGTGTTTGTATACTAGAGTGTTAGCATCTATTTCGTCCCCTCTATCTCCGCTGGGGTCTGCCTACTTTTTCAGTATTTTTCAAATATTGCCAGTGGGTGGAGTCAGGCTCTGACCAGGTGTTTAGCACAAAAAATGGTTAAATTATTATTATCTATTTAAGAACTTCACTTAACACGTCGAAACCTTTCTAATCTAATCTTTGTTTTTATTCTCCTTCACTCTGTTCTTCTAATATGGCCAGCACAGGTCAGTACCGCATCTACCGAGCCCCCATGGTCCTGTTCTGAGTCACGATCTCATACCACCCCAACCAAAGCAATTATCACACGCCTGCCTGCCCGGCACCTGCAGACTCACGACCTCATTGGGTCCATGAAAGCAAAAAAAAAAACACTAGCGCTGTTTCCATTGCATTGACCACAATTGGCAGAACTAAAAAGTCCATTTATCCATGCAGATCATTTTTTAATTCATGTGCCTTCACAATCTTTTATCAAAAATATGAACTCCACTCTTTGCAACAACATAATTTCATGTGATGAGATCTCACATGCAATTGCAGCACTTAGTAAACTCCAATAATCCAATCATTTCACTCGGATATACTTCACAATAGGGAAGAAAAGACGAGCGCTCTTTCCAATTCTTCATTATTTTAAATGCAGAAAAGTATCAAGGGTCGACATGACATTCAGTAAGGTAATTAAACTAATTGCCAAGTTGAAGCAACATGGTTTTAAAATTGATTTAAAGGGCTAGTTCACCTTAAAATGAAAGTTTGATCATAATTTACTCCAAACCTGCATTCATTTCTTTAGTGGAACACAAATTGCATACTGATATTAAAATCCTGAACTATTATTCCCTACAAGTCTTGCTCTGTCGTATAGTAGTTATCAAATTTTGGTAATTTACATTCAAAAATGACACTTAGAGACATATTGTGGTGGGTTAATAAATGCAGCTAAAATGCTATTGGTTCACAGCATAAAACAAGTTTGAGAATGTAGGAGAGTGAATAGGATTTGAGAGTTTTGAATGCAGTATGCGAATAACCATTAACATTAGCCCCTTCTTCATGAAATGGTATTGTAAGACCAATAAAGCACAAGAAGAGTCAATTATTCTGCAAAACATCTCCTCCTTTTGACGTATTGGCTATAAAGCTCAGGGTTGCCATCTGACATGTTGCTATAGTTCAAATACCTCCAAGAGTTAGGCACTTGATCCCAAGTTGCTCCAAAGGGACTGACCCTGCATAAGAATGATAAATCTCACTGCCTTTTCACACAGATGCTATTCAGAGACCAGTACTAACTACCCATTAGTTCCCAAGAAATATATAAATCCTTCAAGCATACAAATCTTATTGCATGTTTAAGAGATCTCTTTTCCATTTTCATCCTAGTGGTAAAATATCTTAGTCATCTGAGCGTGAGAGAAACTCGTATACTTCCTTTGTTCCTTCTGCACATGAGTAAGTATTAAGTACTGCTGCTATTGCATGACTGGCGTGGGCAACAGTGTTAAGATCCAACCATGACGAACTCTGGCAGATGGTCATTCAGTTCACATTACTTTGTTCTTCCTGTTCTCACAAAAGTAGATCATAAAGACGATGAGAGATTAGACCAATACAATTTACCCAATGAAGTACCGCCACTTTGTCTAAAATATTTCTCCATTTGCCTGCAGAGAAAGAGTCTTCCTACACACATGAAAACAGTGATTATCGTCTGAACAGTCTGTTCTTGTAAAAGTGGGCCACTCTCTGACTGGCCCTCCCGTTTTATTTTCCTTCTCTTGCCATCGTTGCTCCCAGTGCTCTGTCTATCACCATCTCTGAAGAGTGGGCGTCACAGCAGAGGAGTGAATCTCGCTTACTTGGGAATGACTGGTGTTTTTCTGCATGCTGGTGAATCCACCAAATCACTGAATCTCTACTCTATTTTTGATCAGTGTGAACGTAATGTCCTAAAAGAATAATCATTGTGGTCTATGGGCTGCACCAGCTTGAGTAAATCTTAATACGATTGATAAGCAATCAAATGAATCTTACCTCAATATACATGCAAGCACATTCTCTAGCAAACATGGTGGAATGATCAGCAATGAAATGCAATGAATGACTGAATAAATGGCAATTGGGAGCAGAAACAACTGAACACAAAATGTGAAGTTGTCCAAGTATATTATTTACTTGGCAAAATGGATACTTAATTTATAGTATATGATCTACTTTAAAGAAATAGCTCATCCAAAAATGAAAATTAAGCTCATGTTTTTCCAAACCTGTATGAGTTTCTTCTATTGAGCACAAAAGAAGATATTTTTTAAAACTGTTGATATCCAGACAGTTAGCCATTGATTTCCATAGTATGAAAAAAAATATATATTGTTGAAGTCAATGGGGCCCATCAACTGTCTGGTTACCAAAAATCTTTAAAATATCTTCTATATTTTAAGAAACTCAAACAGTACCAGTTTAGGACAACATGACCGTGAACTATCCCTTAAATGCTTACATTACATGACTGGAAGGTTAAAGACAACATGAAATTGAACATAATCTTAAAAGTCTTTTGACATGTCAAATATTTGATCAAATGTAATAATTTTCATAAATGCTAATGTAACAAACGCCAAGTTTAGATAAATGAGGTCATTAACAAGTTTGCATTAGCGTTACATATTAAATGATAATATTAACAAATGTCAATTTAATTTAACCAAATATGGATAAAATCAGATTAGTCTCACTGATTAATCAGCTTCACTTCAAAAGATGTCACAATGCGGAAGTTAAATGTGTTATAAATGCCATTTAATGTTGTCTTTAACATTTAAATGTGCAAAGAAGCGCTAAAATGCATTAAGGACATTTTTACTTAAATTAACTGAATTTCAGTGTTTCTGCAACCCAAATTTTCTTCAACATGAAATGGATGCTCACCTTGGTGTGGTAGGTGCTGCTCATTTTGGCCACAGCACATTGACGGTCAACAAGGAAGCAATACCTCCTTCTCTCTTCGGACAGGGCGTTCTTGTAGCTCTCAGAGATGTAGTTATCCAGCTCATTTTGTTTGCTGCTGATGGTCTCGACGTACTGGGGGACAGGGAACGTGGTGTGAAGCAAACAAAAAAAAAAGGCAAACAATGCCCAAGTTTGACTCAGACTGATGACTGATGTAATGTCATGCTAGGAGAAATTGACATGCACTTTTCAAATGACAACCATGTAGGCTTGCTGTTACTCTCATTGTGTGATAGCAAATGGGAATGCTAAAGCTCAATGGTCCATAGCACACAAAGCTGGTGAAGGCTTATTTAGCCAGCCTATTTGGTTTGATTAGAGAATCCAAGTAGCAAAGTAGGTCATTTTCATTATTTAGCATTCAATAAATAATAAAAAAATAACTTTAAAAAATGGACTAAAATAATCATAACATTAACTCAAGAGTCCTGTATAACTACATAGAAATGATCAAGGCTGCTGCCTTGGTAGAGATCACACTACAGTCAAAACATCTAACAAGGACATACAGCTTGCAGGAACTGGATGTGATCCAAACGCACACACACAGATGACACCTTTCACAAGGTTCCTCAACCTGTGTAGGCATCGTGATACCACAGCGAGTTATGCTGATTCCTTCCCACCAAGTGTAAATGAAAAAGGCTGGAATCGCTGTTTGCAAGTCTATTATTAGTTTTCCGTTAGAAAAGGTCATTACATCATGTGAACTGTGTCACAGGTTCATGGTGATGTATGAATGTGTGCAATATGTTCACCCAGACTGTCATTCTTTGACATGTCATGGTGACTTACCAAACTGAAATGAATAAAGCAATGCCACATCATGTAATTGGTACATATCCAACCAGCACCAAAACAGCTTTGTTGGTTTAGTTACTCTGAGGCACATCAAATGTGCATGTTGTAATACTTTAGCATAGAACTCATGTGGGATACAAAGTGAGAAGACTGAAAACAAACGAAAAGCTATGCTATGATGTTGCAGTGTGAAATATAAAAGCAGATATTGGGTTGTCCAGCTAGTATACATGTAATCCGCCTGTAGGTAAAACACAAGATGTAAATGTAACAGGATTTCCAGGATTCTCTCTGAACATGAGTTGGCGTTTGACAGGTGAAAGGTAATATGCTCAGCACACAAAAACAGCTGATCGCAGAATATTTCTGCAAAGTGTCAGTCACATCACATTATCAAGCTTGACAACTTTATTTAAAGTGAACTGTGAATTGCTCAGCAGAAAAAATATATTCCAAGAGACTGAAAAGAAAATGCTTGAGGGCAAAGCATGGTGGTTTCACTTATCCTCAAAAAGCCTTGTTTCTTTCTAGGTTCTTTGAAGGCATTTCCCTCCCCTTTGGAGTTCGGTTCTCCAGTTTAAACACCCTTTAAGAGAAACTCAGAATTCATTTTTTTTTAGACAAACTAGCGGTTAAGGTTCTGTCACTTTGGTCTGGTTTATTCTTAGTTTGGTGACAAAGCCCTGGCACTCTTATCGTATTGTCTTTGTGTGGGCGAGCCTTACACTCTTTCGTACGATCGTAATTGTATGTGCGGAGTACGGTGTTTGGATTCCGGCATTTTCAGTCAAGTTACAGACATCATTATCCATGTTTAGTCTCTTGTTGAGTGTTCATTGTGTTTTTGTTGAGCGTCTGGTCTAAGTGTTCCTTGGCCAGGCGAGCTTGTGTTCTCGCGTTCTGTGTAGCATGAGGCTTAAGTTTATTATTGGCCATGTTGTCATGTTTTGTGTGGACATGCAGAAAGGGTACTTTTGGCTTGCTTTTTGTTTTATTTTCTATCTAAAAAAGTTCTTCCCTGCATTTGGGTCCTCTCTTCCTTCAACAAACCAGAGATTTACACTACCGTTAAAAAGTTCAGAGCAATTTCAATTTTAAATACATTTTTGCAAAAAATCCTTACTTTTTTTCGCGTATCACAAAAATATTAAGCACCACAACTGTCAACTGACAGCAGAAAAACAAAATATTAATTCTTGAGCACCAAATCAGCATGTTATAATGATTTCTGAAGGGTCCGACTGGTGTAATGGCTGCTGAAAATTCAGCCTTGCAATCACAGAAATAAATTATATTTTAAAATAGAAACCAGTTGTTTTAATTTTAATAAAACAATTGTATAAAATTTTAAAAACTCCAAACCTTTAAGTGGTATGTAAGCTACTAACATGGCTGGATATGTGGGCAGCAGTAATTTAAGATGATTGAATCTCTATTTTGGAATTTGAACATGTCGTTGCCCACATCTGCATGTAGAATGCATACATTTATGCGCTAATGGATCAGACATGACATTTCTCTTTGGATAATGACAGCACTATACAGCAGGATCTTCTTTGAATTGAATGACCCATGGTCAAAACCCCTTTTCTGCCCCTATTATATATTCTTTCAGTGTCTGAGTCATGAAAAGTACATTAACATGTACAAGCTGCACACTGAGATTAAACCTTGAGGTTCAGCAAGTACACTTACACAACTGCAGACGTAAAACCAGTGAAAGTCCGTTGCCAGATACAAGTACAAAAATATGTTGTCACCAGGCAAAGCTTAAATTCATCACATTTCTGCATCTTACAGTTACCAGGCTGCCCTTGGACTAGTTAATTTGCACACATTAGAGTTTCAATGCTGGCAGTAATTCTCTTTATTTTATTTAATGGCTGAGTAAAATGTGTGAAAACTAGTTTTTTTTGTCAGCTTTGATAGATGTTTACTGCAATATAGCCTGAGACAATAAGTTCATTTGTGATTTATTTAAAACTATATAAACTATATTTTCACCTTCAGACATTAAATGCATAGGAACATGGCATTCAACATCTGTATTTACAATCTCCTTTAGTAATAGACAGGCAGTGTGATTAGCATGATGTTAAGTACTACCTGTGAAGTAGATAAAATGATATACCCTTAAGCAACAGTAAACTCTCTTTAAATAGCTGTCAGGATAAAAACTGCAATTAACAGGTTTACACACGAGTTGGTAAACAGGTCCTGTACTACTGCATAGTCATAGTGTGTTTGTATGCTGGGCAGTAGGTAGCCATATGGCTTATTGTGGTGGAGTCGGGGTAAATGGGTTCAGAAATCATATTCAGATTTCTGCACTATATGCCTTTAGATTGATACCCAAGGGGAATACAAATGTACACACATACACCCACAAAGATGATGTAACGTGGGCCCATGTCCTACACTACTGCAGTCTGAAATCATAAGCGACCCTCCAGTTGAAATCAATCTGCCTGCCCTCCGTGTGGCCTCATTTGAACACATGCGGAATATGAATGCAGGATACGATTGCAATACGCCATCATTTCTGTGCATTATGATTCCTCAAGGAAACAAAAAGAGAGAGATGAGTATATTAAATTAGTCACGGTATTAATATTGGCAGCAGTTCTGTGGGAGAACTGGAATGTTTCTCTTTAGCAATCAGGGAGGGAATTGAAATGGAAATTGAATCGTTTCTTATATAAAACAAAACGTTTTTAACAACTGTAGAAAATTACAAAATTCAAATTATAATAACAACAGCTGATATACAGAATAAATAGAATTTTTGCAGAAAATATTAACTAGTTGGCATTTTTGGGGCAAATTCAGATTTTTTAAAAGGTTGATATTTGTCTAAATAGATAAAGAATATGTCATTTTAAAAGCGAATTTACGCATCACAATATTACAATGTAGAGTTTGAAAATGAATATTGATTTGGGATTACAAAGATAACATTTTAAAAATTACTATTATTTTAAAAGATTAACTTTTACCTTTTTTGACATCTAATGCTCACTAAATCTAAATGAAAAATAGGGTAATAATTATGCGAAATTAAATATCCGACTTTGGCAATTTTTTTAAATAATTATAATCTTTAAAACAAATCTCAAATATCAGCAAATAACTGATAAGGTACCAGCTATCTAGTCTTTCAGATATTCCCTAAGGCTTGGTGTAGTGTGTTTTGCGGTGTTCTGCTCATGGCATCTCTGAAGACAGACTCTCCACAGCAGGATGCACAGCAGGGACCATGAGCCCATCATGTAAAATTCATCCATGGTTCATACTGAGCTGCTAAGTGGAATGAACACACTCTCACACCTATAAATAATTGACAAAAGCTATTACAGAAAAAAACATTCATTGGACATTTAAGAAACCTCATGAGAGAGATGCCACATGTAGGGAACCATGGGAGGGGTTTACACATACAGTGTTTTCTCAGCTTTCAAATCTCAGCTGGGGAGCGCTGGGGTTTATGGGCTGTGGCTTCAAATATCGATTCCAGAAAATAAGTATATCAGAGCCTCTGTTTCTGCTTGGAGCTGAATCTGTTGAGGTCTATGGAGCTTTTGTTAGACTCCAGAACAGGAAGTTACCCTCACTGTGTTCACTTAATTTAAACAACCCACACATCTTCTTCCTTTCTAAGTTTTCTCTTATACACACCTGTGGAGTGTGTTTAAAATGCAAGCAGAGCCCACAGCGTTTTACGCAACAGTGTGTTCCCACACTACTACGAGGAGCACACCTACAGCTAATGGCATGAACTGACCCTAGGTCAGTCCACAGCATAACACTCCCACTTCCCCCTGACCTCACACCTGGTGACGACGGTAGTGAGAGGCGTACGTTCAAAACAAACAGCGGCCCCGACAATTCAACCCCCGTACAATGAGGCCTCGTGAACAAAAGCACAAGGACAATGAAACCCACACAAAACAAGTACAATATTGCATGGAAGGGCTTCAGCCAAACAGAGTGGGATTTTCTTTAGCACCTAAAAAGCCAAAGAGACTAAAACTGGATTGTTTTCACAGCTTCTTGTCTGATTCAGAGCAAAGAAGGAGCATGAAAAGAGCATCAGCATATCATTAAGGAAAAATACACTTTTAAACATTGAGAACCCCTGTAGGGTTAGGGTTAACTCTGATTCTGAAAAAAATTCCTGTGCAAAACTCGCTGCCGACATGGTTATTTTTAATGAATCTTTCCATCCAGCTGATTAATATTGTTATAAATAGTATAATAAATGTAACAAAACAAAAATATGTTGGACAAAATAGCATGAATTGCCAATGTAAACATGATCATGTGCATGTTTAATTTCTCATAGCCTCTCAAATGTGTTCAAACTGTGAAGGGAGAAAAGAGTGGATTTATGGAGATTTTTTATAGAAATAGAGGGATTTATAGAATTCCCACGATATTTAATCCCAGCAGGAAGACTCTGTTTGATATCATTCATCCAAAAATAAATTCTCTCATTATTTATTCAACCTCATGTTGTTCCAGACTATTTATCCATGGGAAAAAACACAAACAGGAGAAAACAGGAAGAATGTATTGGAAACTATTTTCAATGCAATTATAAGAAATGGAGACTGGAGCTTTCAAACTTCACCATTAAAAGCATCATAAACTTCGTACTTGAACTTCATAAACTCATTTGTTAAATTTCAGGTCTTCTGTCAAGACAGTCATATTAAAGAGCTTTGGACGATAACTAAAATTAAAATCGTTTGGGTCTTGGGAACAACGTTCTTCAAAATATCTTCATTTGTACAAAAGAAGGTCATATGGGAATGACATGAGGGTGAATGTCGACAGAATTTGTACTTTTGTCCGTAATTAGTCCACCAAAAAGAGACTACTTAAAAGTAATTATCTTTGTTGAAATGTGAAGAAAAGAGCTGACTCACCTGCATCTCCTTGTCTCCATATTTGGAGGGGTTCTTGCTGCCCTGACTCTTCCTGCGCAGTTTCTTCAGTTCGGCCTGGCACTTTTCCAGACTCTCTCCTTTACTTTTGTGTTCCATCTGATATTTCTTCAGAGCTGCCTGCCAGACGAAATAACACAGCTCTCGTCACAAACAGCAGCTAAGAAAATTCAAATGGACAAGTTTCAAATATTTCAAATATCTATATAAAGCATCTATTCCAGAAGAGTGGATGAACTCTAACTCCAACTAGAATAGAATACGATGTGGCAGTATTCTTGATAACTTTATTCTCAGGACATCCTGAAGTTTAAAGGTTAAAATAAATGTTTATCTTGCCCATCGTGAGTCAGTTGTTTCTTAACAATGCTTTACTGAACTGAATCCAGAATCGAAAAGACCTGAAGGTCGTCATGTGTTCTTTACTAATGGGAACTTGGCTGAGTAAGCCCAATAAGGTCTTTCATTGTCCTCAAAGTGTCTTCCCAGAGCTCCCTGCTTCATGGATTCATTGTGCTTCAGACCAAGCCTCTTTGTTTCCTCTAGTCTTCACTGCCAAAGCCTTCTAGTTCATTTGACTGAGCACTTTTATTTTGTGTCCTTACTATGTGTGGAACAAAAAAGCATGAGAGCATAGTTAATGTTTAATTATGTTTGTCAATTCTGGAAATGAGTGACCGAAAAAAATGGGCCTTTGATTTTTTTTTGCAAATAAGCTGAGGGTCAATCTAATGCATTTACAAACAAGCCTGTTAGAGACTCAGTAAGAAGACTTCACAATCAGTGTTGCTGAAAGCCTCATTTCAGATCCTTTCATGCATATTAGACTTCTAACACAGACCAGAAGACTAGCCTTTTAGAAAATGTTAGTGTTAATGGTGGTAATACTGTCACTTTCATTACATGCAGTAAACTCACTTATTGCATTTAAAAGTGACAGTATTTGGGGGTGGATAAAGCCAATTAGGTAAAATGGAGAACAAATCTAGTTATGTTATTGGAAGCGACTATACATGTTTTAAAACAATTAAATGAAGAAACGAGACAGAGTGAGAGCCCTTAACTTTACGAGACAGAGAGAGAGTCCTTAATTTTTAAGTTAGGTAAAAGAGAATCTTGAGAGAAATACATTTTTGTGAGTGAAATCCAGTCAATGCGAACTATTGACAATAGACGATTGTGGTGACGGGGGCGTGGTTCCGTTTTAACAGGAGAGAGAAAGGTAGGGTCAAGTGCAAAAGATGAACACCTGTGTCTTGTTGCAGTAATTGGCGTGGATAGACCGGATAGAAGCAGCTGTGGAGTGAGAGATTAGAAAGAGGAGGACTGAGAACTCGTACGCCGTCAGCAAGTAGAAAAAAAGAGTGATCGACGAGAAAGTGGAAAGAGTTGGAAGAGCTGAGCTGAAGCGGAAAGAGTATTAATGCGAAAGTGTTTTGTGCTGTAGCGTGGCTACAGTGAATGCGTTGTGTGCACGTCATTTGTTTTGAGTTTGTGCAAAACGTACGAGTACCAGTCTCGCCGACCATGGGCCTTATTTTAACGATCTGAAACGCAAGTAGCAAACGCAAAGCACAAGTAACTTTGTGGGCGGGTCTTGGGCACTGTTGCTATTTTACCGGCGGGATAAATGACTCTTGTGCCGGGCGCAAGTTTAAAAGGGGTTGGTCTGGAGTAGCTTCATTATTACTTTACGCGGGTGCAGAATAGGAATGATAAATGCGTCAGTGTATAAAGTCATTTGCGCCGAGTGCAAGATAGGGCGCCATGTCTTCTTTCCTCCAAACACTGAACCTCATCACAATAATTAACCTTATTTGCCAACAAAATTTCAGCATAATTTTACAAATGTGACCGTATCTTGAGTAACTGTTTGTGTGAGCTTATATACTTACATTTAAATAGCGAACATCCAATTCCACTTTTTTCTCCAGTTCTGTGAGCAGTTCATTGTGGAATGATTTCAGCTGAAAATTACAGTAGACAAATACAATTTATATTATACACACACTCTACAGTACAACAGACCAGCAATTTTCCTCATATACGCCTTATTCACGGCAGCACCATCTTTGATTTTTAATGAGAATGAAAATGAGGCTGTGAGGGATAGACTTGCATCTCTTCAATGGGCTGTACTGTTATTTAATGTGTTTTCGGATTTTTCTGCTCATGAAACTCTGGAAAAATATCTTTCCAAGAAATGTCAGTTGACAAAACACTCCTGATAATGTACTGTAAGCTGTGGAAAATTGTAAGTAATCTAGCCGCTTTATTCAGCTTTTTACAGCGGATGCCATTGGAAACATGGTAA
>JAOTRC010000014.1:19406067-19424055 GCA_027497675.1 Cyprinella lutrensis | reverse complement strand
GGGGGTCTCAGCGGCACGCAAAATCACATATTTGTAATCGCTTTCGATTGAGTGTTTGCTTTTCGCTTTTACTTTTGTTTTTGAATATGATCATGTGCAGCGGGGAGGGAAGGGGGGGCACATTAACTCATTTGGCGGAGGGGGGCATGGCTCGCGAATGCCACCCCTTGGCGCTGGCCCTGCCGACAGTCAAGCTATAGGTGCAAGAAAGAATCTGACAAACATGAGAACTCAAACAAAACAAACAAAAAACATCAGTGTGTAACCATATTGTTTCATTAAAAGACAAAAAAAACAAATGAAAATCACACTGAAAAAGTAATATTAGTCTGAAATATTCTTCCATGAAGATGCAAAACAAAATAAAACATTTACGGGAAACAGTAAAAGCATATTGCGAGTGCATGTTTAATAAACATGAGAAACAAGACGATAGAAAAGATGTCAAAAAGATCATGTTGTTAGTACAGTTTTCTCATATCAACGTATCATTCTGTGGTACGAGAGAGAGAAAACAGAAGAAAAATCAAAAGAAAAGCAAAAATAAAGAGAGAAGAGGTGAATCATGCAGCCTTTTGAGGCATGTGTGTTGTGTTGTGGTGTGTTGTGCAGTGTCGGGATACCTACATGCTGCCTCTTCTGATTAGGCAATGCATTGTAAAAAAAAAGGAACAAAAGACCTAGTTTGAGCAGGAACAAATGTACAGATGACCTTAAGACAGAATGAGTAAAATCTCCCCAAACACTAAATGCATAAATAACACAGGTCAGAGGGCTACCCTAGTCTCAGGGCCTACAATATCAAAGCAGTGTTTACTACACCGCTATTTGCTGCTGAATCCATAACGCCAGTGAAAAAATACAGCATTAAGCCACAAGGGCCATCAAAGTATGCAAGTGCTTTTGAAGGCTTAAACTGGCTGGTAGCATCCTTGTAGGTGTACATATAAAGCCTCAAATCATATTACTCAATCAAAGCAGCCCTAAAACAAAACTTCCATTCATTACATTAGTAATACACACTTCCACAGGGACAGAAATTATTGTAGAGTACTGCTCCTTCCATCCATCCATCCATCCATTAAACTGTTGCCTAACTCTGCATTGACCAGGTTTGAACTGGCTTGAAAAACGAATGAAATAAAATAAAAATAAAAACGCACACACACAATATGCAACATAGAGGGCAGCATCAGCCGCAGACACGCTGAAAAGACAAGGCATTTACAAACAAATCAACTGTAAAAGAACAATGACAGACGTTCACGTTCATGCACTTGCATGACATCTCTCTAGCTCCTGAACTGGTAATGGATGCAAGTCTTCCTAGGGCTGTATATGTAACTCATCCCTCATCCCATCATTGTTTGCATGGATGTGATTGATAACTCAAATTGTGCTGCCTGTTATTTTCCATATCACTAGATATTAATACATTGAATATCAATGCACATTTATGTTTGAAATCCATGCACATCCCTTCAAACAGTGTGTTTCATAAAGCTTGACCCTGTCTGTCTTTGAATCCGTCAAGCTGGACCCAGGACAACTGCACCAGCCTGCAGTACATATCTAATCAAGCCTTCCCTTTAAGCCCTGCCTTCTGAGAAATAGAGGGACAGTCCGTTTTATACAGTTGTTCGAGTTCAAGGTCAGCAGACTGCATCCAACCAGTAACATCCAACGAAACAGAGAGATTAATAAGGGTGAACATGCAAACACATATTATACATATGCTTATCTTGCTGTATCCAAATTCAGTACCTACTTTTTGTTGTGGTATAATGAAGAAAAAAATTAGCAAGAAAGGGGAAGCAGGCATGAATGGGACACTTTCTACTTTCTAAGGTACCAAACAAGAATAGCCTTTGTTTTATAATAGGAACTCAAGTTAATATTCAGAAAGAACTTCATTAGATATGACGGGCAAGGGACTCAAGTGACAACATTCGAAACAAAAAAATTGTTGGTTTCTCTTTCATAGCTCAGAAGATGTAATGGGGATCTTAGTTATTCTTCATCGAAGTATCACAGATGTTTCCTCAAAACTTCTCTAGGAGAAATAAACAAGAGAATTGTCTAAATAGAGTAAAAGTAGTGAAACAAAATTAATAAGGATAATTGAGAAATTTCGTCTGCAATTACATCTGAGCACAAATTGTAACACTCTTTAGATGTCTTCTGAAAGTCTGTGCACATGTGAGATCACTAAGATGTTTTTCTCAAGGCGTTCTAGGAGAAATAACTGAGCTATTAAATATCATTTTTCTTCCTATGGGTATACTATTTCCGGTATATATATAAGTGCATGACCATGCCCTAGCCTCACCCGGTTGTCCCCAGTCCAGATCTCGTCTGTAGGTCGTCGACACACTCTCATTTCCTGTCTAAGTCAGCACAATGGTCTCACACCACTCCCCGTCCTCATCCTTCACACCCCCGAAGCTCTCTGCTGCAATTCAGCCGTGCTCGGCAGGGCTCTAAGCCGCTTACCAGTAATCAGCACGGATCACAACATCTGCAGCTTTGAAAGACTTAAACATATTGTTGTCCGCTCTTAAAGGGCCGAATCAATTAAGGTACAGTCTGAAGAAACACTGGGGCATAGTCGGCACCCTAAAAAAACGATTAAAAACTGTCACGTTTGGCAAAAACATCAATCATCTATACTTTTTAAATAAAGCACTGAGGACTTAGGCAAGAATAAATACAAAAAGATAAAGAGCTTAAAATGAGAATGATTTTTGATTTGCTGTGCACAAGTCAACATGAAACCCATTTTATTTTTGTAAAATGACACATTTCTATGGATCCACGCACATGGCATGCACGTGGAGGTCAAAATATCATGGCCACGAATTAAGAATTTGTTCCCAACACTTCATTTGTTTCCTTGTTGGCCACAATTTAACAAATTACGAGGGAACAAATTAGTACAACGTGACTATGATTTAACACAACGTGACCATGATTTAACTAAAACAAGGAAACAAATAATAAAACATGGAAACGAATTCTTAAAGGGGCTTTTTTTGCATGATTGTGTTTATGGGGTGCAATTTAACATGTATTCTTGTTTTTTCCTTTTTTTAAAAGTCTTATTTTTCATAAATTTTACTTTTATTGTAAGCCACATTCTCCTCTGTCATTTGAACAACCGGTTGACTTACTGAGTTTATGAAACCACTCCCTCAGAAACAGGCAGTGGGCTGAGATTGGTTAGTTTGTGCCGGTGTGTTGTGATTGGCTAAACTGTAGCGCACATTGTTCGGATTCTTCACGCCCATTCCCTTTACGGGCAAAGATGCATGTGTTGTTCATGTCAAACATAAATAATGGTGTCGATACTGCAGTATCAGTATGAGCCAGAATCAGCTTACAAAACGTTTCTGAATGTCTTCTAAAACCCGTTGTAGACCCAATCGAGTCGTTTTTATTGGCAGTAAACTGCCTGATTTTTAAAAGACGATATCTCTGCTTACATTGAACTTTTTCAACTTTTCAGATACTGTTCATACACCAACAGCAACATTACACACTATTTAAAATGAAAAAAGCGAAATCGCAATTAACCACCCATTTAATTTGTGCCCACTTACTTCCACATGTCATGTTTGGGGCTCCATACCTTTCAATGTAAAACAGGATATTCGAGAGAAAAAAAACTTGGATTGTGACTGAGAAGTGGCCTTTTTATACCATGGTTGGCGAAGCAGCGGCATCGCTGTATGACAACGTAGAGTCACTGGGTCAACCTAACCTTTCCAAGGGAAGATAAGCTCCATAATGTACTCTCATCAGAAAGCAAGTGAGAGAGAGTGCTACTCTTTCCTTATCTTTTTCTTCTTTCTTTGCCCATTCTTCGGTTGTCTTGTCTCTTATTAAACTAACTCAATTCTCCCTCTCCATCTCTTGATGTTCTTGAGTTATTTTACTCTTTACCCTTGATAGAAGTAATAAACACCAATATAGGCTTAATTATACAGCACACAGATGGATGTGATAAACGTTAGTGCCTTTGGACCAAAGTCTCCAAAGCGCTGGAAGACGCTTTACAGCAGAACTTTTATCGATAAAAATGACATAAACCTAGAGCACAGCTCTTTTTTTCCAAAAAAGCTCACATATGGTTGTATATCTATAGGCATAACAAACAAAACAGTCAAACTGATCCATACGCTTCAATATAATAATCCAGCAGCCATATTTGAATCTATAAAACTCAGTGACCCAAAACGAAATGCATTGATGCCTCATTGAGCTTGAAACTCCTAAATAGTTATTTGCGGACATTACTTGGTGGCAGAGGACTGTCTACATGACTATTAGAGAGCAGCTGATGAGGTTGTAATGGAGATTGATTACTGCAGCAGAACAGACTCAGGGAGGGGGTGTTGTGGGTTGGATGTGCTGGGCAGCCAAATTCATTTTAGCAAATATCGAAGTAACATTATTATCATTGTTCATGGCTATTGAACTTTATGTAGACCTACAGGTGGCAAAATAATGAATAATTTGAAGCAATAGCTTGAGTATTAATTATAAAACAAATCTATTTCCAAACCTATAGTGAGCTGCCTTGCTATCTACACTTACATATGTCTACCTTCAAAGTAAAATTCAACCTCATAAGCAACTGATTTAGAATGCCACTAATTCCAATGGAGTCGGGCATTAGAATGTTGCTAAGCTTACAAAAATAGACTCTAATGAGAGTTCAAATTCAGAGCACACCCATATTTTGAATAATAGCAAATTTATACTTTACAGTATTTACTTTACAAATCAACACTCATCTGAAATTTTCCTACTATTAATATTATTTTATTTTATTTAAATTTGTATTCATTTTGAGGCTTGCCGCAATTCATTCTGGGACATTTTAGAAGGAAAGTACCTACATGATGCCTTAAAATGCTGTCTAAGTAGCTCGGTTTGGAAGGCTTACAAATTACAAGTTAATTTATTGATGTTCATAAGCAAATTTTTCTCTATAGCATGACTCACTAATTTGTCTACCTGTGAGGGGATGAAATGCTCTTAAAAGAATGTGCTCCAAAGCAGCTTTGATTCGAGTCACAGCAGTGGATCCATTGCCAAGCGACTCCTCTGTTTGCAATGGCATCTGTAGCAGCAATTATCAGCTCTGTGATTTATTCCTCAGAGGTGTTTGAGCCATTTGCCATTTTTTGTATGTGTGCTTGTTTGTGTGTGGAGGGACAGATACCAATAGGGTGAGACAGTAGCTTTCAGTGTGGTGAGGAAATACTCAAACCATGTTATAACACTACAAATCCCACCTAGTGAAAATGAAACTTAAAAGGTGGAAGTGAGTAAGGCAATCCATACTTGGAATTTGTCCTCCGCATTAAGTTGGTGCTCACACATTAGGAGTAGTGAGTAGAGAGCACACACACACTGCAAACTGTGAATACACACACAGTGGGCAGCCATTTTTGCTGTTGCGCCTGGGAATCGATTGGGGGTGAAGTGCCTTGCTCAAGGGCACCTCAGTCATATCCTGCCTAACCATTAGGCCACAACTGCCCTGAACTTTGTCTGTGCCAACCTGCTGCTGCGCTCCCAACATCAGAATAGAGTCAATCAAACAATGAAGTGCTATTTCAGCTGTTCCTGTGGTGAACAGGAATGGAAGGTTTGAAAACTGAGAGAGGGAGAGAGAGAGAGAGAGACTGCTGTATATGGCTA
The DNA here is from genome assembly GCA_027497675.1 of Cyprinella lutrensis. Classification (NCBI taxonomy): domain Eukaryota; kingdom Metazoa; phylum Chordata; class Actinopteri; order Cypriniformes; family Leuciscidae; genus Cyprinella; species Cyprinella lutrensis. Next base: position 19,418,346 of record JAOTRC010000014.1, on the reverse strand, counting down.
CAGAAAAATATTTACACATTTTTTTAATTTATTGTTGAATCTTTATTTTATTTTTATTTGTTTTTCAGTTAATGGTATTCTATTACATGTTTTATTGTACATTCGCACTATATATTTAAACATATGAACTATTATGCAAACCAAAGAACACACGACATGCAGTGCTCAATTTAATTGTGAACATTATGAACATTTAACATTGTGAAATAATATTGCTATTTTAAACGAACTCTAGGTTAATATATTTAAAAAAGTAATTTATTCCTGTGAGGATTACTCCAGTCTTCAGTGTCACATGATCATGTGAACTCAAGAAACATTTCTTATTATTATTAGTGTAGGAAAACAGTTGCTGCTTAATATTTTTGGGGAAACCATGATATATTGTTTTCAGGATTCCTTGATGAATAGAAAGCAACAATGTAACAGTATAAAAGTACTCTATTGATCAATTTAATACATCGTTGTTAGCCTGGGAAAACCCAGACAACTTCCGGAAAATTTAGATTTGCTCTGAAAGTTAGTCTGGCAAAGAGCTCATTCAAGCCCATTTCCAATCCGAAAATCGAAATCGCTGCACCAATCAGAAACGTTGGGGTGGGCTTTACACGATGACAACAGCACTGGGATTTTGAAGCAGATTTTGTAGCCTACATTACAAAGATGGTTATAAAAAGCATGAATTTATTTTTTTTTAAATCTTACTGGCCACAAACAGTAGTGTAGAAAAAAAATCTACATTTAAAAATTGTAATTTTTTTGTAATATATACATAAATCAAATCGCTTGAACGTGTTAAAAAAGTGTTTTTATTCCTTTATTCAGTCTGGTCAGAAAAGGCTAATGGTTTTGCAGATGTGTCCAATTTTTCTTCACTCTATATTAACTAAATGAGTGATTTAGCCTTCGGACCATTCTCCACAGATGAAAAATTACATTCATTGTGCTGTGCCACAGTAGCAAAGAAGCTAAAAATGAGGAAATCCAATCTGAGAGGCATATTTTAGAGGATTTATTTAAATAGCTTATCAAAAATGAGACCGGATGTGTTGCTGGAGCATTTCAGTTTGCACCAAGATTTGCCAGCATTAATTATTCAAACACCCCTGAGTTATTTTGTGACTACAGCCGGAGCAAGATGCTTGCAGACGCAATTAATCTTGTTTAGTCAGAGAACACAGTTGCCTTTCTGCAAACATTTGTGCTAGAGTGAGAATATCCAGGATTTAGACTAATTATCAGCACAAACAGTTGTAATTTGATGGAAAACTACAAACGTGAGAAGAAGACAACGACCTACTGGTATCTCACATCCATGCCATGACGACCGATACCCCTATTTGGGCAGGAGGAACAGGAAGCTGTTTATTATTCCTCACACTCGTGCAGCATTGAAAAGGCAGACAGGGGAAGCTGTTTTTGGAAACTCATGACATCACCAAGGAGGCATTCTGGGACTCTAAATCCACAGCACGGGCCGCATTGACATTACTCTTGCTCTCTCATTCTCTCTCTAGCGGAACTTCTCCTGTTAAGGCAAGTGCTTCATCTATTTTTAGCCACGGCTCCCTCTCTCTCCTCGGGCCGGCTGCGTTCCTGCATCAGTGCGTGGGCTGACTGCGGGCGTTGGGTGATGCGATACGCACAAGTGCTGCATTGAAGAATCACTGTGCATCTCTCTTCACAGCGAGAGATCGCGAGTTATTCAGAGTTGAAGATCCGATGAAGAGGAAGATAACAGCACTTAATGAAATCTCACCATTATCAAATTCCCCCGAAAAAGAAGCTCTTGCAATGATATAACGGAATTTTATACATTTTGATGCTTAAACTCATTTCATTTTATTACTAGACTGATAGGATTTAAGCCAGACATCATTATACTGTATATATTTTGTAAATCAACTAGTGGGTGGGTTGCATGACTGACTATAGTTGACTTTTCGTTCTTAAAGGAATATTTCCCTCAAAAAATAAAATTCAGGCATAATTTAATTACCCTCAAGTTGTTCCAGTTTTTTTCGAACTGCCAATGAACACTAGCCAAACAATGAGATTCGTGCTTTTAGTCACATGCCCAAAAATGCAAGGGCAAGACACTTAGAGATTTTTCTTTTTTGGTTTAAGTCTCCTTTTAAGGAAATTCTGTCTAATTGGGTTGGTTTTAAATTCATCTGACCATTTTGAACATTACAGTGTCTTAAAATCACAACACTCATGATGAGAGTTAGATTTGATGCAGTGTTGCTTCATTATGCACTAATTAACTTGATTGTTGGATGACTAGTTGACATCCATAAGAAATAGTATAAAATGGGGGACAACAAGTGCACACACACCTCCAGGCATGTGAACTGTGCTACCGGTTACGCTTTAGGTCTTGCATTATTAATGCGGCCGCTGTGGAGCACATCCTTTTAAAACCCTCCAGTCCATCTCACAGACATGATAACAACTCCATGAAGACAGGAACATCTTGAAGCTGACTGTGGTGGACAAAAGTGCTTGACTGAGATTGTGTGACTTATTGTAAGGCTTCACGGCCATCACGATGATCTAAGGCCATTGAAGGGCTGTCTTCAGAGCTGCCTTCCTTATTGCATGCAATTATACTAAAGCCAAAAATAAGTCTGCATCAATTATTAACACTGGGCTAAGACCTCAATTAAGAGATTTATTTAGGCATGCAGCAATCGGGTGGGTCCACATGGCTGATGCTATGGTTCCACGTGCTTGAATGCATGCATCCTCACCCACGCAATTGTCTGCATGAGTATAAACTCATAACACAGACTCATTCTGCCTGTGGCCAAATTGGATAAAAGTTTCCACTTCATGCCAATGTTCTCTTGTAAGCTCTTTCAAAGCCCATGGCCCCTAACTAACACTGTCTGACATGTAACATATACTTACAGAACATACCTGATCTTAACAAAACCTGTCACTCAACGAGGAATGCACACTTCTTTTGTCTTGCTCATAGAAATCAATCAAAAGTACTCACTCAGACAACAACCAGACAAAGGAACAGGTATGACTTGTGGTTATCCCATGCATCTGGTATGCTCTGGATGTGAAGGGATGGTAATATGTCACGTTTTATTAGTGTCAAGAAATGTAAGACAAGAATGAGAACACATGCAACAAAAGTGGAAGTACTCTTAATTAGATATATGTACCATACATGTAGCAATTTTTTTTTAAAATACGTTTTGGCTTATAATATTTCTATGGTAATAAAAATGAGAAGAAACTTCTGGGATTGCCAAATGAGAAATAATTAAAAATAATTAAAAATAATTAAATATACAATATCTGCTGTTACAATAATAATAATAATAGTTTTAATAGAACATTTTTGCAGATATTGGGCCAATATCGTGTCGATATATAAGTCACATGGTGATGTACAGAAAGTAAAAAAAAAGTTCATGCCTGGCTGTCATTTATTGCAAAGAACAGGCACAGATAAATGACATAAGCATTACTGGAATAACTAGAAGCATAAGATAGTTAATACATGTGGGAGAGTTTACTGATGTAGTCTGCAAAACAGTTTAAATAAACAATACATTAGCAAATATTAACAAAATATTAACTACTTGTTTGGGACATATCCTCTTCAGTATTTTCTATATTATATAAAATCTCTATTGATGGGCTCTATTCAACATTAAAAGATATGATGTGCATAATGATAATGACACACATGCATATGACATTAAGGCATAAAACAAGCACAGACGTGCTGTAATTTGTCAAGTGATAAAAGTCTCTAGTGAAAAGGCTAAGAGAAATTCTCATAAAACTTTTCTCATTAAACTTTTTCATACAGAGATATTGCTGCTTTTTACAATGCTGAGACAGCAGCAGAGAAATATCTCTCCTGCAGCCCAAAAATATAATCTCATAAGGTCCCCAGCTCAGCTGTTTAGATATTGAGAATGTTATAAATCAGGTAACTAATATCAGGATGAGATGAAGCTGAATTCATTCAAATAATAGCCTTTGAGTTATCAAATTAGAGCTGGTATCGTGATCTCCATTGAATGTGTATTCAATGAGACACCAGCAGTGAAATGAGAAAGTGAATGCTCAGAAAAAATTATTCCGAGATAAATAATATAACCAGCCTCTCCCTCCAGTCCTCTTCTAAGATAAAACGTCTATTCAAGTTTACTGCTGCGACACTGATGTGCTTTTAGCATAATCTTGAAGAATGACAGATTATGCAATAGATTTACCTGCCAATCCTATCTAGAGCCTCACATTCCACTGAGGTCCATCTAATCAGACTCCAACTCTACTCAGAGTGATGACTGGACACACAATTGGACAAGGATTGTGTGTTTGAAGTTAAGCACTGAGGTTCAAACACACTCTGGTCAATAAATTTCCCCTTGGAGATCAAGAAATCTAAGTCTAACCGGATTGAAATCAAATGATATTCAGACGTACAATTCTAAAATATTCTTTTCAGCAAAATACCAAAAGAACAGAACACTTCCTGGAAAGGTAAATGCCAAAAGACTTATTTGTATACTGATATTTGGTGCATCCATTGGTTGCTATAGTGTTTACTGCACAGTTAGTCACCGCTAGCTACAAGGCACAGTCACTTGTAAATAATGAATGGACAGCAACATTACTGTGGAAAGAAAAACATGCTTGTGCTGTGACTTCAGAAATGTTCTCTGAATGTCATCTCAAAAAGGATTCACGTATTCAATTTTTCATCAGGGCATAATTCATACAAGGGCTGTAGCGAAAACAAATGATTCACAGATGCCCTATTAATGCACAAAACTTCATAGTGTATTTAAAATTTACATTCATTTTTAGTTGATTAAAAAAACATATGCGAGACCAAATATTATAGATAATAAAAGGTGTTGTGATATGCAAAAACTTCAACTAAACTGAAATATTAAAAATATATGACTTTACCTAGCAAAAATGGGACAGATGCCATCTGAAGTGGCATGCTAAGAAGAAAAAAAATGACAAACTTTTTCATATGGTTTCATGTACTATTAATGCATTGTTTGTTCTCATGCACAGCCGAATGATAAAGTTTAAGGTCATGAAAGGGCAGAGTAGGTAACTAGATTTTCATATTTTACTGCAAAAGAAAGTCAAAAGTTGAGATTCGTCAAGAATGGTTTTATAATCTCATAATGACTCCCTAAATCTAAATCATGTTACAGTTGGATAGTTGTTCATAGAGAGACAAGGAAATGAGACAACAGTATAGAATGAACATAGTGCAAACCAATCACCAATGAGCAAATGAATGAATCTGCAGAGTGTGTACATTTGTACATGTGTGTTATGTCCAAAGATAAAGTCTTAGATATGCTGTACTAAGTACTCATACATCCAAAGCCATTCACACTGAAACCATAAGTTATTCTCTTTTGCAATCGCCCTCCCAACCACAGGGGCCACTGCAGCTACAGTCTATAACTCACCAAGATCCTTAGAGCCGTGACTCTCGCTGGCCAGCTCTCCCATCCGCACCAGTGCGTCGAAGTAGCCTTTTGCTGCAAATGTCACACCTGGAAACATGGAAGCATTGGGGACATAAGAATCGGGGTTGTGCTAACTTGTTGACCCGAAGCTTCCCTCAACCCACAGGTACAGGAGTGGTGGATGGGAAAGCTTGAAGCTCTATGTTCTATGATGTCTCGGCCAGAGAACTGGGGAGGTGGGGGTGGAGCTTGTGATTGGTGAGCGATGAATTGCAAAAGTACTATTACTTTAAAATAATAATTTAAAAAAAAATGTTCGATACCCTCCAAAACGTAACATTCACATCAGATAGCCCATTACTCAGAGCAATCACTCATTCTGTGTGAGGTCCCGCCACAGGGACAGCTGTGCCTCTTCTGCGTCACCATGGAAGAGAAGGGCTGGCTCTGAAACAGGCTCTCTCGGAGCCAGAGGATCATGGCAGTTTAGCGAGGCGGGAGAGTGCCAAGAAGCACAAAGTATCTTGGAGCACAGGGAAATTTAGAACCAGAAGGTACTGAGCGAGTGGTTAGCGAAGGTTAGCATGTGTAGCTGAGTGGAATAAGCCAAGTTCTCCCTTGACTTCAGTTGATAGACTTCATCATTTTAAAGTCAAGTAAGAATCATACAGACCGACACAGCATATTTAATTTGATGCAAATATAAAAGGCCGTGAGAGATAGAGGTACAGGATCTTTGTTCACATCTAATTTTCATTGGATATTTTTGTCCATTGGAAATGTTTTGTAAAGACTTTCAGTTTTCATTAGAAGAACAATCAATATCATGGTACATTTTAACTCTATTGCCTGAAATATATACAATGCACGTTTATTTCGTTTATTGTTGCGTCTCTAAATCCTGCAATTCTAGTGATGCACAATGTATCTGTTCCAGTACTGGCAATTGAATTGTGACATACGGATGTCATAGTTAAGAAATGTTACAGACTTTTCACTTTTTACTTTCATGTAGGGACTGGCAGTATCTGACTGAACATTTACACTATAAAAATCTGTTAATGACCAAAATTAAAGTATATCAATTTCTTAAATTCTCTCAAATTAAAGCAGACTCATGCTGCAACTATAGAGCAGATGCTTTCAGTAAATGTAATATCCTTGGTCCAACTAAATTAAATGGTTTTTATTGTATTTGCAGTGTCGTGATGGGCAAGTATTGTAATCGATATATGGCCAAACACTATGTAACACCGGTAACACAGAACACCACTGCTAGCCTACTGTGAATGTTCATCATTTTTACATTTTAATATGAGCTTTGTCACCATCTTACTTTGCCGTTAATCATTAAAACACCACAAAATGAATAGCACTGTATAACATTGTAATATTTAGCAAATCTCAAAATTAATATCCATTTTCATCTGTAGCCTACATTATAATGTTGTGACGTCTAAATTCACTTGTTGCATTTAAAACCTTTGAATTTAGTGTTTTACTTTTGATTTATGTAGAAAATACTGTCGGATTTCAAATATCGAATATCAGCCATTAAATGAAAATGCATCTAATTCATTACACAAGTATAGCTTTCTCAGTGTTGCCACATATACTTGTGTTGTAAGATTAAAGATCCGTTTCTGTTCTCTGACATTTTAAACAGACCATACTTCTGTCCCTAACAGACTTGTTAATACTCACATCAAATTAAATATGCTGTATATGGGCATCCCAATTCAATGCAGAAAGAGTGTTTGGGTGGGGGTGGTTAGGCTACACCAACGGCAGCCCAGTCACATATGAATGTATAGACTTATTTGCTAGTGTCCGCACAAATCCTATGCTCAGGATAAGGTGCGTCCTGGTTGTGAGGGATTAGAGGGGGAAATCTGGGGGCTTTGGTGCTCCAGCGGTTAGGCTGAGTGGTGAGGGGTAAAGAAACAAGAGAGGCAGCAGAAGGAAAGAGGATTACAGAGATCTAAAAAATAGGACAGAAAGTCTCTCCAACCATCTCTGAGGAAACACCGATCAGCCACAAGAGACAATCGTTAAATCCAAGTTAAAAACCACATCACGTTGTCTATATGTGATATTCTCCTGCTTAATGCATATAGAAGTCTCCATTGAATACGGTCTTTGGTCACTAATTATTCTTATTCTAATAACATTTTAACCTCCAAACCCTTTCAATCCTTCAGTCCTTTCTAAGAATCCTCCAACACTTCCAAAAAACAGGCAAAGGGGGAGATACTTTAGGCTTAACAGCTGCTTATGCACAATACATCTCAACATAATCATCCACTTTATGGCATGCAAATGGGGCTCCAAGATCAGCAAGCCACTGTTGAACATTTGCAGCCAATGTTTCTTTTTTGTACAAAGATATTTCATTACATTCAAACAATCTATTAGTTTTACTATCTGTTACTTGCATTTGCCAATCAACCCGAAAGCTAATGCCCAGTGGCCACCATTTGCATCATTAGTGGTTACTGCTGCCTGCAAGACCTGGCATATTTACAACTCCGGCAAATCCCAATGAGGTTTTCTGCGAACATCCATAGATCTACAAGGATGGGAGCACAAATCTCACTCTATTGGGTCTATTTTTAACTTTATCTCTCAGACTTCACACTCTCACACACATACACACACTGTCATGGTCTATCCTCTAGGGTGTTGGTCTTTTTCTTGTATTTTCTGCCTCATAAAATATTAGATGGACTCTGGAATAATGATTGAAATTATTGGTTTTCTGCAGTTCTTGGCACAGTGCTAAAACTCAGCAGGGACTTGTCCTGAAACTTCTGCCCCTAAACTGAACACAGGAATACTGTACACATCATACCCCGAGATCAGACAACATGGCACCATTATTTACCTGATTATTATGCAAATCATATGGGTTTAGCAACCGTAAGTCTGCCTGACAATGTAATCTAACCAGAATCAACATTTCAAAAGGGACTCGTAATTTAAAAGTTATCTCTTTCAAAAATGTTTCTAACCAGCAACGATCGCTATGAATGACACCAGATTTTGTCTGCTAGTTGTTGTTTTTTCTCTCGACTGCATCGCGCCATGTAGCCTCACACACATTGAAATCTCCCTGGACTGAAATAATACTCCTCATTCATATAAAACATCAAACATTGACGCGGAGACACTTGAAGAGACTGAGAATCAGATATTATGTTAAATAACAAACTGAAAAAAGCATGAAAATGCAAGGTTTGTATTCTTATTTTTATGCTTAATTGTGCTGTGAGAGCAAGAGAGTGCACAAACGGCGGAAACTGTTGTAATTGGTTGTTTTGTGATTGATTACACTCTAAAAAATGCTGGGTTGTTTTAACCCATCTTTGGGTAAAATATGGACAAACTCAGCCATTGGGTTACATGTTTAAATTACATTTTTAACCCAACATCTGGGTTTGTCCATATTTTACCAAAATTTGGGTTAAAACAACCCAGCATTAAACCCAACCCAACATGTTAGTAATTATTAATCTTAGAATAAAGCATTGTGAAAGAAGCGATGCAGTAAAGGGCATTTAAGCGTTGCATTGAACACCAAATAACTGTGCTACCTATTGTCATTTTGCCATACTTCGTCCTTCTTGCAGTGACATACCATTTTTGTCCTGAATATACATCTTCCCTGTTCCCTTTTTGCTTCCTTTGCGGGACTGTGTCTGCTCCCAGAGCTCTCTCTGGCCTATTTACGCCTGCTCTCTGTTCCACTTTACTCTCCCTTCCTCCCAGTGCATATTTCTTCTCTGAAATGCTTACGTCCTTACCATTGCCCAGTCAACATCTTGAAAACACACACAGAGGTCAGCACATCATTGAGTGTCGTGTGTGTGTTACATGTATGTGACAGGTCTGAAGATGCTACATGCATGAACCAGATGGAAGTTTAGGGGGGTTCAGGGTGCAAATGGATTTAGACATGTAACATTCTATGACATCATCATTAGTACGAAGGAACCCCACAAACATAAACATAAATTCTTAACAAACATTCAACAAACATTTAAACAACATTCTACTAGATTTCTATACAAGAGTTTTTACATTAGTCGTGAATGTGTATGCAACCACAAAGTGTCAAGGAGGGGAGCTCCCCATAAGCATGAATTTCAAGCAATTTCTTCTCATAAATTAAAGCAGACCAATGAAACAAGAGCTTGAATAGCTGGCTCATTGCCTGGAAGAGTGATAATGAACAAGCCGCTGATGTACTCACTGGAGAGGGCCTTCTCATAAGTCTTCCCCATGGCAACAAAGTTCCTCAAGCAAGGGTTGAACTGCTCCATGATGGACTGCAACAGAAATAGCACAGCTTTAGTCAGCACAACAGCAGCAGTTTAACTGGCATACTCACCACTAGCAAGAATATCAGTGGGACAAACACAAAAAGATGAATAGGAGGTCACATCTTTAGGGATGCAGATAATTGGCAGGTGAACTTCTAATTCTAAGTCTTAACTCCGTATTACAATAAAAGTTTTGTCTGTTGTTGCAGTGCATGTGCAGATACCAAGAAAGATGGATATAGAGAGAGCTCTCACGCCCCCACTCTTCAGAGCACTCTCATTAGTGGGACTAGGAGGGCATCATGCCAGCTGGGATTTGCCATTCTTTTGTTGCTGTGAGCACAGAATTGTGGGAATATGTGGAGATCTACCAAAAGCTTGACTCACCTAATGCAACATTAAGAGTTGCATTTTAAAATCTATTCCTTTTCTTTTGAAACTCCTTCTTGAAACTACTTGTTTTAAAAAGAGCTTCGCTGCTCCATTCAAAGTAAAATCTCTCAACTTGACATTTTTTTCTGAGCACGTTTGCCCCAATGTCCCGTTTGTTCCTGTTTTTAAAGGCTTTATCACAGCTTCCAAAATAGCAGGGCGACATATAAAGAGACAGAAAAAGGGGTCAAAATAGTATACCAGGAGACAGAATCTAGGAAAGCCAAGAAGAGCAAGAGAGGATGTACAAAAAAAAAAAACAACCAGCAATAAAACACTGTACAAGACAAATACGAGAGAATGAAGCTATGTAAATGAAAGTCTCCAGTCTACAGAATTGGAGTGAAACTGTTTATGTGATTAATTAAGGTCGACGGTAAACTGATTTCTTGGGAATATACTAAATCCCCGCCACCCTATGCTCCAGTTTCAATGAAAACAGGTTTCCAGTGAAAATTAGGACAAAGGCAGAATGTGTTTTTTTTTTTTTTTTTGCTGTAGAGAAAATTGTGATTCAGAGGTCTTGAGGAATGGACTGTTAAAAGAAATCATAAACAAAATACCTCAAATAGCATGCAATTAATAACAAATATATCGAACTAGTAAAAGAACAATATATCTAAATATGCTAGATGCTTTGGCGAAACTCTACGCCCACTAGGCCCATGAACAGAATTGCACATTAGCCCTTTTTCAATATTTGTCTGTAAATTTATTGTGTAAATATTCTTTCAAATAAATGTTTCATTTCGAACTTTGCAAATATGCCAAACTTGTACAAACAGCTAAACAATGAGGAAGATCAAGGCAACTAAATCAACTCCAAGTGAATCATTCATAAACATCCTTGTCTTTCTCTCACTGTCAAGTCTTATCTAACACAATATCTCAACTCACAATTATTTCTTATGTAATTCATCATCTGCTGCATGCAATCATACAGCAGAGTCTGTCCAACGGGTAGTAATCTTCATTATTAAGTCTTTAAAAAGGAAAAAGGAAACACAGACCCATGAAAAAACACAAACAAAAGAGATGAGATCAAATAAAGGCACAGGAGAAATTCCTAGTGGGATGCAAAGCAAGCACAGCTGGCATGTATTCATCAAGGAAGGAATTACACAATCATAGTGTGATGGATCTCACTGCACCACATGCCTAAGAGATGAGTGCATGATCATGTGAAATGTGCGACTGTATTCATGCAAGGACCAGGGTGAAGCTTTTGCATGTCAAGTTTTGGTAAACAATCGTAAAGTGTACCATTTAATTTCTGCCCATTTTGAAAACCCATTTATGACCAGTGTAATGTCCAGAAGAATGCATTGCAAAAATATCCAGAATATCCAGAATGCATTGCAAACCTTAAAATCTCATCTTTTCTATGTGAACCAAGCCATTACATCTAATCACACTGCTTTTCCTCTCCTCATTTCCCACAAAGCTCTGTCCTAAAGAAATCAGTATTATACTTGAACCAGTGCCAAGCTGATGTCCACAGTCCACCCTACATTTAATCATTAAAAACACACTGCTGGGAAAACATTCTTTCCTTGATTAGTCCCACAGCAATCAATCTAGGTTTAACAAACATGAACGAGAGCAACCAAACCCCCGATAAGGGTGTCTCTACCAGACACTAAACACAGATTACCATGTGATTTTCCCAGCACTTCATTACAGACATGTTCATTAGGATGTAATTAAAAATCTCGACTGATGAGCAAGATTTTATATTGATGCATATTCAATCAGCTGGACTGCCCGTTCAAAAACTACTGAAGGGAATTTAATGCTCCCCCTGAAATGGTGTGCATATTTTACAGTATAAATTACAGAACTAGATATGCATGGTTTCGTTAGATAATACAAATGCACGCCTAAGAAGAGAGTGTATAATTTTCCCTTTTTTTATAAAATAGTGCAGTTTCAATTTCCACAGTCCACTGCAACGCATTCTCATCCTAGGGCATCATCTAACTGACACTTTTGACCATGCGTCTAAATCCGACGCACATGGCAACCTTTAGCGTCAGTTAGATGACACGGGTAGG
>JAOTRC010000014.1:19368007-19394893 GCA_027497675.1 Cyprinella lutrensis | reverse complement strand
CTGGGGTTCCATACTTGGCCAATAGAACCTTTTACCAAAAAATGGTTCTATATAGAACCATTTTGGAGTTCCATATACTGTATGAAGAGGGGGATGGAACCATTTCTGGTTCTAAATAGAACCATTTCTTCTAAGAGTGTGGAATGTACATAGGCTATATCATGGTTTCCACTAGAAATATTAAGCAAGTTTCAATTTTTATAATCAGAAATGTACTGTTTCAACCCAAATTTGGGTCAAATATGTACAAACTTTAATTTCATTCCTTTTTTAACCAAATGGTTCAAATTTGGACAAAATTATATGTTAAAAACAACCCTGATTTTTTTTTAGTGTGTATTTTTGATCAAATATATTCAGCTTTTGGTGAGCAGAACAGACTTTCTGATATAAATCAACCCCAAACTTTTGAATCAGTGTATTAAATAAAAAATATTGAGAGTTGATCTAGAATAAAATCACTTCAAGATTAATTTTGAACACCGAACACGGAAGTCCTTCCCAGAGCACAACTTAAATGGAAATGTTACATGATTTGACAAGAAATATAAGAGGCTTGGGAACCGCAATATGACAACAGGAACTGATGTTGACCTGTTTTATCTCAACACTCCTGACAAAAATGCTTCTTTTCCATTGAAACCTATTACATCCATGGAATCTTTCCATTCCACAAAAGGTTCTTTATAGTGGAAAAGGGTTCTTTAGACTTTTAGAATGCTCATCTTCACACTAAGCAAATGTTCTTTTCCGTTCACTGTTAGGTTCTTTGAGGAACCAAAAACGGTTCTATGACATCACTATGAAAATCTCCATTTGGAAACTTGCACAGCATTAAAGACTAAAGACGCAATCTGGTTAAACTCTCTCTCTCTCTCCCCTTCCAAATCATAATCATCATCCACAGAGATGCTGAACGCACCGAGCCTTCAAAGGACAGGAAATGACATGACAGTTTGGACGCCTCTGGTCCTCTGCTTCTCTCGTGGGCTGAAACACTGGAGGACTGTGACAGGCTCTGAGAGCTCTTGCTGTATATTATCAGTGGAAGGATTTCTTTATTTAACATATTTTCTGAGATTAGCAAGGAGGAAAAGATTATACAATCAAGGTTCTTGAGTTTTAAAAGTGTTCTGGAACATCATTCGCTCTGAAGAACTGAATGACATCAGGTCCTCATCCGTAACTTCCTCAAAGCTTCTTACGTATGAATTATGACTAGTTTTGTTGCTAAGTGTGGCCACAATCTTTTATTACTGTATGAGCAATTATATATCAATAATTGCTATATATATATCAATAATTATATATATATATCAAGTTAATCTCCCTGAAAATTAACAAAAAAAAAATGGTCTCTGGAATTATCTTCACAAAATAAATAAATAATAAAAAATCTACAGGTGCATATAAAATATTCTAAAATATATTTATTTATAAATTATAAATAAAAAAATAAATAATTGTATAATATAATTTATATATAAATATATGGAATGCTTTTTCCCCCTGTATTTTACTTCCTGCATTAACCAGTTTGAATCTCAGAGCAAATAGGTTTGTTTTGAGATATTGCATATGTTGCAATGTCTATAAAATAGCAAGATGCATATATATATATATAGCCTTAGCTTCATGTTTTAGTGGAAATTACATCAACACATCCAATACAAAACTATATGCTCCTAAGCACTTCAGTGGGCCTTAGTCAGACTAGTTGTTCCAATGGAAATCCATCGGCATTGAAATGTGTTCGGCAAATGTGTTGTGCAACTCTCACACTCTCAAAGTAGCCATTTCTCACACTTTCACACGTCCAGCGCCAAACCACACACACATCTGAGTCATCAGCCTCATAGGGACGTGTGACATCTCTGTTTTTCTGTCATTCTCACAGCGTCTCCTCTCGAGCCCGTGTTGGACACGTGAACGGAGGGTTTCTGCGGTCTGATCTCAGAGGGTTTGGTCGTTATGTCAGTGATCGTCCGTGGAGCTCTGAGAGAGAGAGAGAGACCTCCTCAGAGATAAGCTGATGTGACCCAGTCTACTTTCAGTCACACGGCGCAGTGCTTATTATAAAGCACAGTTACACAAAAAATGTCATACTATACAGAACATATACTTTCAAAAGTCAAAACTCACTCCAAAAAACATTTAAAATGCATAAACTTTGGTCCACTCTCACTAAAACGCATTCAAAATTTCTAAAAAAATACATATTATATTATTATGTCTCGGTCTATATTTATAAAATGTGAAAAAAATGTTGCACTGTAAAAAAAACATATTGTTGGTTTAACTTAAAAAAATAAGTGACCTGGTTGCCTTTAAAGTCTAAGTTCATTGAAATGGAAAAATTGAGTTAATACAATGAATGAGATTAATTTAATCAATAGAAACTCAAAATATTATGTTATCTGAACTACATAAATTTTCTAGGCTGATTTGACAAAAGAAAAAATGTGATAACAAACCATGAACTATATATATATATATATATTAAATGCACAGTCAAACTCTTGAGCTACTCAGTTTTCAATATGTTTGACAGGACAGAAACAACATTTCAGACTGATGAATTAACTCATTATCATACACGGACAGACTCGCAGGTGTCAGGTGTGATTTCAAGCTCAGGCTTGTGTAAAATCCCACAGACATACATTGAAGGAGGGGCCTGAGCTGAATATATGGGTGTGGGGTCTTTTGACTTGCAACCATCTAGCAACATCTTAGCGACCAAATAATACTGATGCAATGTCTCATTTCAGGAGCGCGTTAAATTCTGCCTTATAATGATGGTAAAAGTAGGCAAGAAATTCTAAAAGTAGTATGTTAGTATGCTATTTCTGGCAAGTTTTGCGTGGAAGAATCACTTCCACTAACAAAATGAGTTATCCATACCAGTGATATTTCATTTGCATGTCTAGTATGGCATTTCACAGGGTTGGATGATATTTCACAGGTGTTAATGCAAAACTAGTCAAAATTATAAAGCAGTTCTTCCAATATTAGAAACAAACCCCATTCATTCTCACATTTAACCGGCACGGTTCTCGTTGTGAGGTAACGTATCAATTTTAAAGGTGTTATGTTCTTTAACACTGTTTTCCATGCAACTTCTCATTGATTTCCATTCAACTTCCAAACATGCAGGTGTGATCATGTCAAACATTTCAATATGCCGAACAGCCATTTTCGCAAAGAACTCCAGCGAATGCAACAATGTACCTTTCTATTTCATCACCTTCTCTTTCGGCACAAACCTGGTTCTTGGTTTTCCGGCGCACTGTTACATCCTGTGGTGGACCTTGAAAGAAATGATCCGAGGACGGTCTCTCGAAGTCTTCGTTTTCAACACATCACTCATCGAGGTCATCTTCAACTTCTGCTATGCCTTTCTGATCCAACAGTACTTCTTCAATTGCTCTTACTGTAAGCCCATTACATTATGTTTTGGACTGATGCTGTTGGTCGGTCGTCCTCTGTTTCAAACCTTCACCTGTTTGGAGCGTTACATAGGCGTTCTCCATCCTGTGACCTTCCTAAAGCTCAAACCCATGAAACATAGGATCACCATTTCCATCATCGGATGGATTCTGATCATCTGTTCATGCCTTTTGTATACAATGGGAGTCATTGACTTCAACGTCGTACTTTTGCCGGGATACATAACTTTTCTCATCACCAAAATGTTCACTTGCTTGACGGTCATGAAGGCTCTGAAGCGTCCTGGACCGGGTGAAGACGTCAAAAAGAAAGATGGAGCGAACCGGGATAAAGTCAAGGCTTTCCGGATCATTAAAATTGTGTTGGTGTGTTCGGTGGTGACGTACGCTCCTATGGTTATCAGTCTGGTGCTCTATTACATTATAGATTTCAACACATTTTTTCTGTCCTGGTCTGCTTGCTTTTGTTCAGGGATCATGTTTGGCTTCATGCAGCCTTTTCTCTACATCAAAAGACTTAGAAATCACTAGTTTCTACTGTCAGGTTATATTTCAGGAACATTTTCTCTACTGAAATTACATTTCTTAGAGGTCTTTTAACATTATGTTCAATGGGAACCTGAGCAATTAGATAAAACAAAAAACGTACTTGCTACAAATTCTCACTAAATGTGTCTCTGTAATTGCTGTCTGCAGTTATATTTCATAATTTTGTTCAGTGAAAAAAAATAAATATACAAAAAAAAAAATTTGTGATTTTTTTGGTATCAAAGAGCATGGGAAGCAGATGTTGCCAATATCTATTCTACAGTATAATGATGTGCCAGATCATAAAGATTAATTAATGTTGAGATGTAGACAATATATTCAGATTTGCATTTATATAGTCAGTATTTATAAATATAAATTCCAGTACAGTTTACATTAAGTATTCAGAGATTTTAATCTATACATCCAGGCTTATAATCAGTGGTGTCTAAGTCTCAACATCTAGCTACTGGAGTGCCTCAGGGCTCAGTGCTGGGACCATTTCTCTTCTCCATCTAAATGCCTTCACTAGGATCTGTCATTCAGAAACCTGTTTTTTCAACTCAGTCTCATCCCAAAAAGTCATAAAACTGACGTTTTGGGACGTCTTTTGACCATACGTCAATATCCGCCTTTTTAGTGCCCCGTTAAACGTCGGTAGATGGCGATCCCGGGCCGTCATACAACCGACACTTTACCTTTAACGTCAGTTAGGTGACGGGTTAGGTTTAGGGTTAGGTTTAGGTCTGGGGTAGAGTTAGGATCCCATAACCTAATCTACCGACGTTTAAGGAGGCCCTAAAAAGGCGAATATTGACGATACGAATCTCACGGTACTTTCGGCCTGCGCAGCCGCAGCGCAAACAAAAATTAGTTTGAACAATTTGTTCACTTAAAAGATTCATTATCACCCAAATGTTTTTTGTAAATGGATCTTTAGAACAATATGTATATTGTGAAAAACGTCACACAAATACATTTAATTTGATATGAGACAATGACGAGACAATGTTAAATGAAATTTGACATTGTCAGTTAGAATACATGTCCCAGATTTCTAATTTTATGAATGAGCTATTGGAGTCATTTAATCATTGATTTGTTGAGTGAAAATGAGAAATCTATCTCTAAATGTATGAGTTAGATGAGGGTGTTTTGAGAAACATTTGCTTTAGCCTATATTTCCAAAATTAAGCGTCATGACTACATCACTCAGATAGTACAAATATCACCCAAGGACTGGAGGAGGATCAGATGAGATGAGTAGTATAGTGGGCACTGCGCAATTCATGCGTGGGTCTGTGCGTGTGATGTAGGCAGGGATTCCTTTTGTATCCCACAGCAGCCTCTACCCACACCACCAACACACAATCTTTCCCTGCTGCACTCTCCCTCTCTCTGCTATCTTAGAGAACTACAACTACACAAACCAAGACTAAAACCTCATATTCAGGATTTAGAGCACCTGATGAGATCATTTAAGACTCAATAATTTTTATATACGGCCTAAATCAAAATTTGACATTTTTTAACGTCAAAACTCATTTATTTACTTATTTTGTTTTTTTTTATTTTTCAGAATTTCAATTTAAGTGCTATTTTCTTTTAATTCTGCTGTTCTGTAAAGCACTCTGGTCAGCTAGCGGCTGTTGTAAAATGTGCTGTATTAATAAAATGAGCCTGAACTTGAAAATGTTATCAATTATGTATCAATTTCACTTTCAACTATAAGCAGCTCTACAGAAAATTGGGTCATTATTTAGCTCAATTCAGTTCAAGTTTTTGTGTTCTTCTCATCCAGTAATATTTTCTGAATATTAATTGTGTATAAGTCTGGCAACAGACATTAAGATGATTGCTAGATTAAGCCAATATTTTGTTGTTTTGGAACAACATGAGGGTGAGTAAATACTGACAGAATTTTAATTTTTGGGTGAACTATCCCTTTAAATCATTTAAATTTTGCTGTTGCAGATTAGCCAATAATATAACATTTGGGTTTTTGTTATTCAAAAACAAGCAAGCCCAGCCCAAGTGAGGAAAAGTAACGCAAAAGACATTACTTTTTCATGCAATATTGTGAAGCATTACTAAAAGTAACTTTCTCCAACACTGTGTATTATAGTAAAAGATGTGTATGTGCATTCGTGAGTATTCCAATAGGATTATACAGTAATACTATAAACCACAAGATTTGGACCTTAATCAAAAACAAATGTTTTGCATGTGAACTTGGCCACACACACTGGTGGTAATGGCCCTGACAACACGTTTCAGCTGTTTTGATAGAAAAAGCATTACAATTGTAGTTGTTGCACACCTGTATGTAATTTTCGAAAGAACCCCAAGACCTTGATTAATTAGATTCTGTTGATTACAATTGGAACTAAATTTCACAGGAAGGTAGATCCCGAAGAGCCAGACTGACTTCCTGTGTTTCTGTTTTAAAGGTCAAGCCAGAGAGTAAACTGCATTTGGTGTGCTACGCTTCTTGATTGCAAAGGTCAAGAAATTGAATCTGAGACAATGGACAATTTCCTTTCTTTTCTTTTTCAGTAAGTTGCATATACGCAGCTCATGAAGGATCATGGGAAATGAACGATACAATAACATTAGAGATGCTTCTGTCTAGAGGCCACATCGATTGCTTTCACATCACAGTGGAAGTCTTATCTACTGGACCCATCAAGACTGAATGTAAAGGGTAAATAAAACACAAAACCGAGATCAATGCAGACAGCTAAAACCAGCATCGCTTCAGAACACAATTTTAAATCTGGAATTATGAGAAGAGGCCAAATGTTATTGAATTAATATACAGTTAGAAGCTGTTTCATGTTCAAATTAAGACTTTAAAGTAAAAAAGAAAGGAATTAAAATTGTGTAGGAGTCCCATAACTCATTATACATATCAGTCTGTTCTGTTTCTAGGAAACCCAGTTTCTGTCTTTACTGCACATTTTTCACACCCCCATATGTTTACAGATCAAAGTCTGTTGTCTGCCTGTAACAGTATGAAACTACTTCACATTGAGCTCTGGTGGAGCAATTCAGACTCGGGGGGCAGCCGCCCACTCCCATAATGCTTTGTGCCAGGCGAGATAAGAGCAGCCCCACACAGCTCCAACTGCCTGGTTCCAGACAATGGACTTCCAACAAAGCAATACCGTTACTTGGTTTTTAGGTCAGTACCATTCAAACAATGTTCTAACTTAAGCTTGCTAAAGAAAATATGCACTCTAACAGGCTGGAACATGAAAAGCATTTGCTTTAAATCTAAACTATTTAGTTAAAAAACAGTTGATTTTTTGATTGCAGGCAAATCTGAGCTAAGTTTGAGATTTATTGTCTTTGTATTCTCAGAAGAAAAATCTGGGATGCTCGAGTTTTCAACAAACATTTCCATTTGATGTCAATACTGCGTAGTTATTATATTGTGTTTATATATAATAGACATACTTTGTACACTACTATGCAAACATTTTGGGCTTTTAAATAAAATTACGTTTTATTCAGCAAGGAAGCATTAAATTGATTTAATTAAGGGTAATAGCTGTTGAAAATTCAGCTTTATAAGGTCCACATGAATAAATATTATTTTAAAATTTATTAAAATAGAAACCAAGTATTTTAAATGCAGCATTGGTGAACTTATCAGACTTCTTTTAAAAACACGTTAAAAAATCTAACCATACATTGCCCAAATTTTGAAAGGTAGTTTAATCTAATTTAGAAAATCTAATTTGTGTACTTTTGTTTCTATAACTAAGATGTGATATACCTGAGACCATTTAGGGAAATGCATGATAACTGCCTACAATGGCACAGCCTTGTATAATACTGCTACCTAGTGGCTGCTACATATACATGCAGGGAGTTAGCCACAACAGTAATGAAAAATTGTTACAAAAAAATCCATTGTTGCATATTTACAAAATGAAACAAGGGAGACAGACTATAAACTAATGTACTTAATGAACAGCAAATTCACAGTACAGTAAAAGAGGGCTAATTTGTTTAAATAAATCAGTGTGTTAGTCAAAAACAAAAAAGATAATGTGATTATTTATGCTTCTAAACATCATCTTGTATCTTATGCATATTATTCATACAAACAAAACACTGTGTGTACAGCATAATCCAATGAGTGGTTTTGACTTTAAAATGACATTTCTGTTGTAGTATACCAGCATTTTCCTTCAAGGATGTTTATTTACCAATCTATAAATCAGTTTTAACTACTTCTTAAGCCAGGCTCGTCATAGTTCAGTTTTTAATGACATCTTACAGCACAGTGAAAATTTTGTAAAAGTTTATGTTCATAATGGAAACGCTTCAGGTTTAAGTTATTTGTGACAAAACATGGCCTACTAAAGTTTAAGAATCATTTTTAACAGAGATTGTTATAATAAAAGTAATCCATGCATTAAAAAGTGACAAGTTTAGACATGATATGCCTTTGATATATAATTGAAAGATCAGACAAAACTGTAGGGTGATTAGAAAGACCAGGCACTGTTAAGAGTGATCTTCAGAATGATCATCTTACTAAACTAAATGGTGTACAGTATGCTGTGTATATACATTTTTTAAAAAATGGCATTGATGTAGGGGATTGAACACGTATGAGAAGGAGGACTGTTAATCTTTCCTCAGAGTTTTGTCTAGGATGAGCCCTTGGGGTCTCCAGTGGGATGGCTCGAGAGAAGACATGGAGGTACGGATGTACAGATCTTTATTTACACTGCCACCATTTCTCGCTCTGGTTTCTTTTTCGCCCTCTCCTTCTCCCGCACTGAAACATTACAAACATATTTAATAAGCATTTGCATATTGCGCACTTTATGCATTGTACAGAAAAAGAGAAGAAAACACAGACCTGGCTCTTGCTCTGGAACCTCTGGTAGTTCTTCTTCAGGCACCTCAGGAAGTTCAAGGTCAGCATCTCCCTGAGCACAAACAGGAAATGAATTAGATAGATGAAAAAACAGCAGCTGACATAACTTTAGAAACAAGGGCTGTCAGAGTGAGTTCATGCACACACCTGAGTGATGGCCTCCAGCTCTGCTAGCACAGCCTCCTCATCCTCCTGGGTCAGAGATCCCGCCAGCATATCATCAATTTGCTGCATGAATGAGGGAAAAAAACACTTGTACATTGTGCACAGTTGATTTAAATAGAAACAAGCACAAAAGAGACCCTGCGTGTCTGCGAGTGAGATCCAACTGCCTCTCAGTTCTTCTAAATTTGAGGATGTAGCACATGTGGTGTAGAGTATAGTATGTATAGTATATGTAGAGTGTGGTTTTTACTGTTGCTGGAAACTGCTTAGACTAAATTTACAAGTTAGATTATGAAAAGTAAAATGTACCTTCTGATACTCAATGGCATCATGTGTTTCATCCATGATCTTCTCCACGTCCTCTATGGACAGCATCTGGCATCAGGAAGAAAAAAATAATAATAGGTTAAATTAACCAGTACATTGTACTGAACATAACCAAGAATAACATTTATTTTTTCATTACATACCTCATGCATTTTCTTCAGGCAATCATTGCCAACTTTTAGTCCCTCAATGACTTTTATCTCTATTTGTGCAAATTCAATATCTTGTACCTGTAAAACAAAAAATAGATCTGATTGTGATATGCATGAATAATGGCGGATACAAAAAAAATATAATCATACTGAAAAAGATGCAATCATGTTAAAACATGTATCAAACATTCTCAAGGTAAGATCTGTTTTATTTACCATCCGCTCCAGGTTGCTTATCTGATTTTCAGTTTTGTTCAGTAACTGATCCTGGTAGCGTTTCTTCTTGAGGAGTAGGAGTGCTTTCCTGAACAAGCAAACACAAAATATTATAAGAAAGATTCAGTTTGTTTTAGTAAACTAGACTATACTAGTTCTACGAGTAACACGAGGAGAGACATGATCACACTCACTCTTTCTTTCCATCTTTCAATAACTGTTTGGCCAGTTGTCGCTCTTTTTCTACATGAAAAGTGATCTTCTTCTGATATTGCTTCAGTTTATCTCTTTGCTGCTTCAGTTGCTGCTCACACAAAAATAATAATAAAGAAACATTAAATGAAAGCGAAAGTGACAAGATTTACAGTTATGATCCTATAGCAGAGTTGTTTTCTACAAAATAAACTGCAATTTCATATACATACAATTTATTATAGAACATACTATATGTATATTACTCCTCTCATAAGACTTATTAGCCAGTTAGCAGCTGTCTAACACACACCAGCACAGCTCTGTCCTGCTCGGTCACCCGAGTTGCTTTCTTTTTCCCGAAAAGATTTCCCATGTCGATGCCGCATCCCCGCCACTATCCGTCCAGACAGGGGTAATGTTTCTAAAATTTAGAAAATGGTAATTCCATAAGCCTCGTATGTCTGTAAATCCATGACAGCAACACTGAATTTTGAGCTGTGGAAGAAAATAGCAACCCGGCCTACCGGATATTATGTACTTCAAAATAAAAGCCCTATAGAAATAACTTGTTTATTATTAATAATAATCATTATTATTACTTCGAAATTATTACATTAATAACATTGTTAGGTTTGCTCAGCAATGCAAGTAACCAGCATATCTTTACTGTTCAGTTTTAGTTCTGTCGGTGAAAATAAAAGTATGGGACGGGTTAGGGTTAGAGAGCTTTAGGGACATTGACTAAGCCTAGTCTAGCTGTCTGTATATACACTAATTCACCGAGCCCTACTGTCTATGACCGAGCAACACTTATAGGTCAGCTAGCAACAAAGTTACTGATAATTCTCTAAAAAGACTTCTTATGTGCCACATTTTTATTTGTCCAAAACGTAAAAGTTAAATGTCCTTCATCATAATCTACCACTTCATCCTGACCGGATGTGGACGTGGCATACAGCCTCAGTTCTTCCGGTGCGCGTGAGGAAGGGATTAAACGTCTGTCTCTCTGCTCTTTCCGTGAAAGAACGGTAGCCTCATCGCGTTTACCGGCGTTTAAAACCGGAACGGCGTCCTGACGAATCGTTCCTTAACCCATCGAGCTGTTTATGAGGTGAGCTGTCAGATGGCGCTAGATGTTTGTTATTTTATTTGGTCGTTTATTTCCCTGTCACTGTTAGCATAGCTTAGCACATTCAGCGCTAGCCGCAGCGTCGAGTCACTTATGCGTTTTATCTATATTTAATTCATTAAAGTGACACATTTCGCTGTAATTCATTCGATATAAGGGTTTATTGAGGTAAGATCAGTGTTGGCAGACCAAGTGGGTCATTTCCTGATTGTGTTTTAATAACCGGCAACGGTAAACATCTCAAATTAGCTTAGCAAGAGGTGAGAGAGTGAGTGGATTTAATGTCCTTACACGCCACATAGTGATTTAAAAAATAGAGTTATGAATTGAAGCATAACACGTGGAATCTAACTCAAATGCCTAGTTAATAATATGTTATTTAGTTACTTTTAATAGCACACGAGTTTGGTGCTAATGCATCTGTTTGACTTACGTTTACTTTCTCAGGTTGTTTGACATTTCTTATACTTACTTGGTGTCTCTTAATATCATGATATTACTGTATTTTAGTTGCTTTGTTTTTTATTCGCTTAACACACTCATGTCCCTCTCTTTTGTTTACATTTTCCAAATTTGTGTGATTGAAACTGAAAGCGCGACACTGTTTTCCAGACATGTTAGTCTCTGACGTGGTGTGAAATGAAGTTGTCAAGATAGTTATGCTCAACTAAACTGAACAAGTAAGGTTCTCACAGTTTTTTGTGAAAATCCATTAGAAAGGACATTAATCTTACTGTTCCCCATAGTAAATTAACAGGTAACAGAAATGTTTGATTTTATTATATACCACGCCCCTTTATTGACAAATGTATCTCTATTTTCATTTCAAAATTTTAGAGAATCTCACTTTTCTACCATGAGTTTTGGTCAAATCCATTCCACAGATGGACAAGCAATTTTTAGAGGCAGGTTGGTTGTTTGATTATTAGTGTTTTAAGCCTTAGGTCATGAAACCTGTTGTTTGGGTCAAAAGACTTGCTACTCGAGTTTGAGTCTCTGACTTGAATTTCCACGTCTGCTAATTTCCATTTATGTAACGTTGTCACCCATGTTGTGATCTTTAACACAACTTTGATGAGTATATTCAGGTCATGCAGCAGGCCTGTCATTTCATTTCAGACAGATAGATGGAAAATTAGCGTGTTTATCTCTGGAAGTCCTCACACATGGGAGACTATACTATTACGGTATCCATTGCCTTGAATTATTCAACATATTATTCAAGGCTGTGTTGTGCTCAAGCTTCTCAGCTGTTACATGTTATAAACCTGAGGAACAGTGTTTTTATAGAAGATACTTTGAAGTCTAAATTTAAATTTAGGTATTTCATAATAGCTGTTGAATCTACTTTCTATATGCATTTTGATTTCAAGGTAACATCTGCTATTAAGAAAGCAAATGTGCTGGCTCTATTTGTTTCAGTTTTGTAGACTACAATCTGCTTGTTTCATTGATGTTTGTGAAATTGATATGTGGCAGACACTATTAATGTGATCACCTTCAGAAGTTACTTCAGTTTGTCATGAGTCTAAGATGTTTGGGATGGGTGTGAAAGTATTGCCGTCATACATCTGCTGTGTTCTGTGAGTGTAATAAGGGTGTGTGCTTTCTTTTGAAAATTGGTACTGTTTTTGTCTAGTAGTCCTCTTAAATAGTGTTTTGCCTATGCAGTTTTAAAAGGATCAAGGTTTACTTCAATGTTTTTCTTAAACCTTGATATCAATTTAACCTTTTTTTACTTAATTAATGCATTTTCTTTTATTTATTTGTTAATTATAATACATAATTTCTTTAATCACTACAAAATAACTTGTTCGGTTCTGAAGTTCTTTTTCCTATTTGGTTCAATTTTCTGGCAATACTTACTAAGCCATGTGGGCTGTCAATCAATGCAAACTAATATCCAAATATTATAGGCTACTAAATTCTTGCCAATTAATGTGAAAATGTCATGTCTGTTAACATTAATTTAATAAAATTAATGTTCACACTTCTAATTCTCACTTATTAAATACGACTTTTGTCTTAAACACCTAATTATTGCTTATTTATAGTTAAAATGTAGCTGTTAAGTTAAGGTATTGGGTAGGATTAATGGATGTAGAATATGGTCATGCAGAATGAGTGCTTTATATGTGCTAATAAACCATAAGCCAATAGGCATGCTAATGAGCAACTAGTTAATAGTGAGAATTTGACTCTAAACTAAAGTTTTACCAAATGAATGAAGGCGAAACTATCTTCAGGATGAACTTGACCTCCACATAGTCTTCCATGATCCACTGCAAGCTTTCATTCACATCTGGCTCTATTCTGATCTGCAACATGATCCAATCAATTCCCCTTTGATAATTCATTTTTTTAACTGTTTCATTAAGAAATATCACATTATGCAAGTTAAAAGGGTTGATATTTGACCATAGAATACAACAGATGAGATGTAGGCCTATATTTTCCACTAACGATTCTTCTCGAATACTGAATCATATTCCACTTTAAACAGGGCTAAAGTCTATGCTGAAATAGGTTTTGCCATCATAAATGAATCATTTTGATTCTGATACTAATTAAAGTGAAATGCATGTGTTATTTGTTTGCTCATCAACTTCCTTGTGTGTTGCTTGCTTTTAGAAATCCCAAAGCATTTTTGGCTTAAAGAGTGAAAGAGCTTTTCGGGCAAATTTCTCTTTTTATGTCAACATTTGCTGCACTGGTCTGAGCTTAAATGATTAGTCGGGAGTTTTGCTGTGCCAGCAGTCCAGCAGCACATGTCTTTAGACTCTGAAAGCATCAGAGCGACTAACAAGACCTCTTATTCACTTCTCACAGCAGTAACTCATAAATATAGATTTGCTCACTCACTTTCTTCTTATCTTTTTTGCCTTTTTCTGCCCTCTTTTCAGAGTTAGGGATGAACTGAGAATGAATGTCAACCAGCAACCTCACATGGCCTCTCCTTATGGGCAGCCTCAGCCTGGGTATCAGGGCTACCCTCAGCCTGGCTATGGGGGTGGCCACGTGCCATCGGGATATCCAGCTCAGTATGCACCTTATAATGGGCCGGGTTCTGCGTACCAACAAGGTCCACCGCAAGGTAAGGGGGGTGAAAGTACAATTTGATTGTTGTGACTGATTCAGAAAATGTTTATGACGGGTTATTATCGTTTAATAGGGCCTTAAAGGATTATTTCACCTCAAAATAAAAATTTCCTGATAATTTACTCAACCCAATGCCATCCAAGATGTTCATGTCTGTCTTTCTTCAGTGGAAAAGAAATTAAGTTTTTTAAGGAAAAGATTTTTCTCCACACAATGGACTTCAATGAAGTCCAAATCAATGCTGTTGAAAGGTCACGCTGGATGTAGAATGAAGTACCGCCTCATTTTTTACAAGTGTGGAGTGGGAGGATAGTTCAAATTTTATTGTAGGTTGAATGACATATTTAAAACAATGGGGTGGTACTTCCGTCTACATTAATGTGACCTTTCCAACGTGATTATGTAATGCCTGGTGCGTTGCAGACCGCACAAGACAAACAATTTTGGTTAGAAAGTATATGTATATTTTAATTTTTTTTAAGAAAATGACTGATTGTTTCGCTAGATAAGACCCTATTCCTCAGCTGGTATCGTGTAGAGCCCTTTGAAGCTCTCCATAGCCCTGTGAAAAAGCATAGATTTGGACTTCAAATCAATGAAAAAAGTCCCTGAAAAAAATCCCTGAAATGTTTTCCTCGACTAAATTTCTTTTCCAGTGAAGAAAGAAAGACATGAACATCTTGGATGGCATTGGGGAGAGTAAATAATCAGGAAATTTTAATTTTGAGGTGAACTAATCCT
Source organism: Cyprinella lutrensis (assembly GCA_027497675.1). NCBI lineage: Eukaryota > Metazoa > Chordata > Actinopteri > Cypriniformes > Leuciscidae > Cyprinella > Cyprinella lutrensis. The sequence continues at coordinate 19,379,995 of JAOTRC010000014.1, read as the reverse complement.
TTAAGGTCAATCTGCAAGGTATACTAGTGTATATTCAAGCTGTGCTTGTTCAGAGCACGAAGAAGAATGTGACGGCCACATTTATCCCTCCCAGCCTCCTCTTTTTACCTGTCATCTCCTGTTTTCACATTTTATTCCCATTTTTTACTTCTCTCTTTCTTGTATTGCAGGATATTCTCCTTATGCAAGCTTTCCCACTAAGACTCTTGCAACAAACTTAGTCTCTGACCTGTCCTCCTCCTCTCCTCTTGACCTAGGTAACTGGTTTAATTCTGCTTAGCAGCCTGTCCTCTTCTCTATTCCCTGATATTTGCAATTGACTATATTGTGCGGGATGGCTGGGCGTTGCTTCATCTGTGGCAATGTAAACAGCTGGATGCAGTCAAAAGCCTGCTGTGAAAAGATGATATTTACATCTCTTCTCTTTTTACAATTGTCTCAGTACATGTTAGGATTGAAGCATCCTTACATGTTCATTGAGTGAACTTACTTTCCCTTACAAGAATCAAGGGGATTATTTGACTGCATTGGTATATTTGTAATACTTGTATACACAGTACAGAATTGACACTGGTACCAAAACCAAGCAAAAAAAAATCTCTTTGTCTATACAGAATTAGTTTATACTCATTTGGCTGGTGATGTAATCAACTGCAACATAATACATTTTGGCTTATGGCCTATAATAATTTTTTCCCCAAATCCCCTCCAGTTCTGTTTATGTCCCACATTTTTGCATGTTTATTCTTTGCAATAAAAAATTCTTTCAAAAATACAAAGTCATGAGAAAGAGTGAGGGAGAAAGAAAAAATGTCTAAAGTGTAAAGACAAACAAATCTATATTATAGGCTGCATTATTTGCTCATATTAAATGCCTTTTGTTGCTCAGATAATCATAAAAGTTTGAAAAGTGTGTTAAGCTTGGGACACACCAAGCCCACATCAAAGAACTAGCAGCGACAAAAGCTAACTCTGTTGTTTTCTGTGTCTGGGCCAAAAAGCTGCGCTTGAACTCACCAAAAGGACTAAAGGTGAATCAGTTAGCATGTGCATTCTGCGCGCAAGTAACTGCCTGTCTATATCAGCAGGTATCAATCTATTTTCGTCATTCAAAATGGGAAGCAAAAGTAGGACTGCAGATATACAAACTGTAAACAAAGCAGCGTTGGCCTACCATTTTAGATATCCATCACGCTGATCCCTTTATTCATTCCAGTCGGCTCGTTTTGAAAATATTTGTGCATTCGAATGCTCAGGTAAGATGATTTAAAATAGAACCGCTTTCTGTCTGTACCAACTTGACTTCTCTGCTCTCTTTGACCACTTTTGCTTTTATTCACATGCACTGACTTGTTTGCTAAGCTGAAAACCCAGACAGCTTCCGATTAGAGCCAACCTCTACATGAACACACTAAAAAAACTAAGCCGACTGACGATCAAAAACTGCTTGACTTTGTCCAATGGCTGACCATCGACTTGGTGTGTCCTGGCCTTCACTCGAACTTTTTAATTCTTTATTGTCTCTCCTCCTAAAGGTATGAGAGGACCCCCCACTTCAGGGGCACCACCTGTCTCAGGTGCACAGAACTATTCTCAGTTTGGGCAAGGAGAAACTCAAAATGGACCACCTCCGATGGGTGCTCCACCACAGAGGTCAGTGGCCTGTCGTAACCATGTTCCTTCACTCTTTCTGTCATCAATTTTTATTGGTTATAAAGAATTTCCCTTAATGACTGCAAAGTGAGTTATTTTTCATTCTCTGCATTGTCTTGTCTTACTTTAATTGCTCGTTCAGGCTTCCAGTGTCTCAAGCTTACACTCCAGCTGTGGTGAATCTCTCTGGTCCTCAGCCCCCGTACGACCAGCAGTTTGGAGCTCCACCTGTCAGCATGCAGCAGATGACCAATCAGATGGCCACCATGCAGGTTGGCTCCACTGCACCATCCCCTGCGGGCCCAGGCTATGGTAAATAACCTTTTTTGAAAAATTTAACATCACAAAAAGATTTAGAGCATTGCTGTGATCAACAATTTGTTTTTGTGTTTTTCTAGCCCCTCCCTCTGTATCCCAGGCTCCTATCTCCTCTGCCTACACACCTGCAGCTCCTCCCACTTTCTCACTCACCTCCACTGCTCCCACACAGCCTCCGCCTACTGAAGCTATGGCTCAGGCTCCCCCAAGGTCCTACTATGGAGCTCCACCTCCTGCCCAGCAGCCTTTCCCAAATGCTGGCCTGCCTTTCTCCTCCACTGGCCCCACTCAGCCCCAAGCCCCACCACCTGTTTCTCAACAATCCTTCTCTCAAGTTCCACCTGTCTCTCAGCCTCCATTTTCCACAGCCCTGCCTCCAGGTCCAACCCAGTCATATGGAGGCCCACTTCCTCCAACACAGCCCTCTTTCCCAAGACCTCCACCTCCCACCTCCCAACTCTCCAATTTCCCTGGAGGGCCACCACCCACCTCAACTCCATCTCAGCTCCCAGGAGGCATGCAACCCCAACCACCAGTTTCCCAACCCTCACCTTACCACTCAGGCCCACCTCCAAACACTACTGGGTTTCCACCACAAGTTGGTGCTCCACCAAGGCCTCCCCTTGCTGGAATGCAAGGTCCTCCTCCAATGGCATCACAAGGGCCTCTAATGGCACAGGCTAATCATGTACCCCCTTCACAACCTGGCATGCCACCTAGTCCTATTAATGCTGCCCTGTCAGGGCCACCACCACAGCCTGGAATGCAGGGATATCCCCCTCAGCAAAATGGTGCGCATCATTGTTCTTTACTAAAAATTTTTTTGTTCATGTGACATGTCAGTGTATTTAAGAAAACTAGTATACAGGTTTGGCACAATTACAAATTTTTAATTTTTCAAACTTTTTGATTTTTGTGAATCGATTTGCCTATGATATTTTTCCCTATCAGGTGCTTTTGGGCAGGTCAGAGGTCCTCAGCCTGGCTATGCAGGACCGTATTCTGGGCAGCCAAATTATGGAGCCCCACCCGCTGCACCTGCCCCAGCACCAGCCGCCCCTAAGAGGCTTGATCCTGATTCTATTCCAAGCCCGGTATGAAAAGCTCAAATCTGACACACTAATACCACAAAATCACTGTCCACCACGCCTTGTCCCACACATCTACTGTGTTAATTTCTCAAGTGTTTTTAACAAAGCAAAATTAGTCCACTCAATGCAGAAACAATCTGAACTTTTTTTTATTAATTACTTCTGTAACATTAACGTTCCAAAAATGGTTTTTACTAGAAAGGGTTAAGGTTCGTTTTCTTCATGCAAAAAAATCCAACCCTATAAAAAAATGTTGTTCTGGGTTTTTTAGTTTGTTTGCTGTAAACCCTGTCACACAGCAGCTTTTAGGCATTGTTGTAAGAAATGACAACGAGACGGCATCACATAATACAAAGTCAGTGTAGAGGTTCTGTTCAGAACGATTAAACTTTGTTCACATACACACCCACCCACACACACACACACACACATACTGTAATATCCATCATTTTCAGTTCTAATGCACTTGGATATACCCTGATTCACATACACACAGTCATACGCTCAGTATGTTATAAAGAATATCTATGTATATAGATGTGTGATGTGGTTGTGTTAAGAAAGGCTTCTGGAGTCTCCTGTGTCTGATGTGCATGCACTATGGTGGCTATAATTAACAACAACATCCAGATTCATAGTTTTAAGGCTTGAAAATTCTGCACATGCCACCTCGCAATAACTGCACACATGTCTCTAATACTGCCTGCTAAACAGTGTGATTAATCATCAGTAATTCTAGGCCTGGAAAAAAACAGAGGAACCATAACTGTGGTTACACTTCTGTTTATCTTCTCTGCTCTCTCTCTTTTTCTTTTGTTTTGGCTTCTCTCTCTATCTTTCTCCTCTCTTATAATTTGCTGACTAAATTGTTAACTTAAAGCAAGCCTCTGACATGCCGCCTGTGCAGAAAACAAGACATAGAATAGACCCAGACGCAATCCCCAGTCCAGTAAGTGCCTTGTGTCTCTCTGCTGTTCTGTGTTATACTGTATCCCAATTTCTCTGTTCCTTACTCTCAAAGGGATGCCAGTGACTCTATCTAGATGAATATTTTATTCTCTGTTCTTATTATGGAGCTTAGATGATAGCTCCGTGCAACATACCAACTTCCTTGTTGAAATGGACACACATGTATAACATGAATACTTAAAGCGATAGTAGTCAACATTTACCCACCCTCATGTTGTTCCAGAACGGTGACCTCCTTTCTTCTATGCCTTTTTTTGTTCATACTGTGGAAGTCAATGATTTGGTTCCCAACTTTCTTCTAAATGTATTCTTTTGTTTTCCACTGAAGAAAAAAAAGTTATACAGGTTTATAACATGAGAGCGAGTAAATAATGACAAATTTGGTCATTGTATCCATTTAAGTCAATAAATTCTTTGAATGATTTGGGATAATTTACTTGTATTTTATAATTTTTAGAGCAGTCATTGGTACCCACCCAAAACCATTCCTATCAACATTCCCGCATGCTGAATAGTGACCGTGTGTGCATGACTGGCATGTTCTTATTTAGCTATGGTTTAATGGGCTATCTCTAATGTAACATTATGGCCCATCATGTAAAGGAATATTCTGGAAGAATAGAGTAAGATGCTACTCAAGCTCTGTCAATGGCTCTATGGGATGACAAGGGCACTGATAGAGCTGCAGGGTTGACGTAATTTTGTTGGCCAACCCGAAAGTTAACATTTCTCTGGATTTCCCTTGACAAAAAGATTTTCCATTGGCTTTTTGCATAAAATAAGCTAATAATAATGCAGTTTCTTGCACATCAAGACAATATTTACCAATAAAAACAACTAGTGGGCTTTATAACCAAACACCTTATTTCCGGCATTTTACCAAGAGCCTTTTTACTTTAGGATGATGGAACCTAAAGTTGAAAAAAGCTAACTCTTTTCTGAGTTTTTAGAACTGATTACTTTAGCACTATATGCTCTTGTTTTGGAAGTCTATGGGACTGTTCAATAATTTTATAGCCAAACAGATTGAGACAGCATGTATCATTTGCTGATTATTAAGCTTATTCAACCCTGAATATTCCTTTAATCTGTTTTAGATTAGCAGATGTGGCACTAAACTTTTAAACTTGCTGATCCTGTTTGGATTAGTTCTGTAGGGGCATATAGAGGTTTATCAGGTGAAAGGTTTGGTTGGGTTGTGTTTGTTCATGAATAAAGGTGTGCCACTCTTTCATAGGCTGATGTTTGTTTTCTCAGATTCAGGTTATCGAGGATGATAAAGCAAACAAGGGAAGTGAACCTTTTACTACAGGGGTCAGAGGTCAAGCCCCACCTCTTGTCACCACCAAATTCCAAGCAAGAGATCAAGGTAAGAATAGAGATTGGATAAATTTAGTGTATGTTTGAAATGGAAAACTAGCTTTAATATACTTGCTAAATTCTTTTTACTGCATACATTTTTTTTGTCATGAGTAAAACAGTAGGCTTTATTCCATAAATAAAATATGCATCATATTCATCTCTTTGAAGGGAATGCAAGTCCACGCTACATCCGTTGTACGGCCTACAACATGCCCTGCAATTCCGACATGGCGAAACAGTCCCAGGTGCCTCTGGCTGCTGTCATTAAACCCCTGGCCACTCTGCCTCCAGATGAGGTAAAAAGCCACATATGAATGTTGTTTATTGCCTTTTGCAAAATGATTGCAAAAGGGCCTGTGGGTAATGGCATGTCATTCCTTTTTACTGGCAGTCACCACCATATCTCGTGGATCATGGAGAAACGGGTCCCATCCGCTGTAATCGCTGTAAGGCCTATATGTGCCCGTACATGCAGTTTATTGAAGGTGGCCGTCGTTTCCAGTGTGGCTTCTGCAGCTGTGTCACCGAGGGTTAGTCATGTTCCAGGAACACATTCATCATGTTGAATTCATCCTAATCAACATCTAATGTTTGTGTTTTCTTTTCACTCTACTAGTGCCTCCCCATTACTTCCAGCATCTGGATCACACAGGGAAGAGGGTGGACTGCTACGACCGACCGGAGCTCTCAATGGGCAGTTATGAGTTTGTGGCTACTGTGGACTACTGTAAGGTACAGTATAAGTTCCAATCGTACCACTCCAGTCTGTGCTGATATGTGTGAGATTGCTTGATGACATATTATTTATCGACAGAACAACAAGATTCCTCAACCACCAGCCTTCATCTTCCTGATTGACGTGTCCTATAATGCTGTGAAGAATGGCATGGTGGGAATCGTATGCCAGGAGCTGAAGACACTATTGGATTACTTGCCTAGGTGAGAGTTCAAAGTTTGAATCGTCAGAAACAACTACACAAATCTTTTGAGAGGGTGTTTGTGCATGTACAATAGTATAATTTTGACATTGCCTATTTATTGTTTCTGCAGACAGAATCCTGATGTGGAATCAAACATTCGAGTTGGCTTTGTCACCTACAATAAAGTGCTTCATTTCTATAACGTGAAGGCCTCCCTTGCCCAGCCACAGATGATGGTTGTGTCAGATGTGGCTGACATGTTTGTGCCCCTACTGGACGGATTTCTGGTCAATGTCTCCGAGTCCAGGATGGTTATTGAGAGGTAGGCTTTGTTTTTTGCACACTACCATTCAAAATTTGGGGGTTGGTAAGATCAACATACAGTAATATTATGTGATGTATAATGCAATTTAAAATGATGATTCTGTGATTGCAAAGCTGAATTTTATCAGCCATTACTCCATCATTCTCTCATGATTCTGATATGCTGATTTGATGCTCAAGAAACACTTTTATTATCAGTGTTGTGGTGCTTAATAAAGAAAATCTATAAACATTACTTTTTTTCAGGATTCATTGAAGAATAGAAAGTCAAAATGGACTATTTTGTAGATTTATAAATGCCATTATTGTCTCTTTAGATCAATTTAATGCATCCTTGATGAATAAAATAAACAATTTCTTTAAAAAAAAAGGAAATATTAAAGGCTTTGTACCTGAATTTTGACCTTCGAAGTGGATTGATTATGAAAATGTTTGTTGCCCCCCAGTTTGTTGGATCAGATTCCTGAGATGTTTGCTGACACACGGGAAACTGAGACTGTGTTTGGTCCTGTTATTCAGGCTGGACTGGAAGCGCTCAAGGTATGTGATCTTATTGCATCAGCACAGGTTTCATAGTCTACAGTGAGTGTACAGCATCATATGAATGTTAATGATTCCTGCAACTCATTGTGCTTCAAAATGATGCCAGCCTTGTTGCACCTTTTCGAGATGTTACATTGAGCATTTCAGAAAAGTGTAGTGTTATTCATGGAAGATTTTTATTTTTTTATTATATTTTTTTAATGACTTGAGTATTTTGTCTACCCTTAGTGCAAATATTCTGTTATAATGACTGTTTTATCATCTAGGCTGCAGACTGTGCTGGAAAGCTCTTTGTTTTCCACTCGTCTCTTCCCATTGCTGAGGCTCCAGGCAAACTGAAGAACAGGGAGGATAAGAAACTAGTGGGCACTGATAAAGAGAAGGTACCACCATGACTGTTTCCTCAAATCTCTACTCTAATCTATAATCTCTGTCACTTAGGCCTGTCGCGATTAGTCAATAAATCAATTAATCACAAGATAAAAAAATGAGCTTGATAATTTCCATTTGCATGCTTGTTTGTTTTCCTCGTCTCTCTACCAAAGAGACTGGATGACAACTCTCGGTTCCTTAGTGTAGGAGGAGTGAACTAGAATTTAGATTCTGAGCCCAAGCCCGAACTTGACCCTAGAGACGTGAGACGAGCACTCCCAACGCAATAGTGTGTGATATGGCTCTAGATTTGATTTAGAGCTTTTCCATTTCTGCAAGGGCTGGTGTTTGGATTTGTACTGTTTTTTTATTCTTTTATGTAATTGGTAAATTATAGGAGCCTATTTGATGATGGGGATGTTTAACTTTAGATCAATATTTGTGTTTCTGAGGCTCTTAAGAATGCATGCAGCAATCATTTGTTGTGCAAACAGTGGTGATTGGTAGTATATTTATACCATGATTTAATATCATTATCACAATAAATACCAGTAATATTGTGATGGATTTTTAAGCCCATATCACCCTAATTGTAACTGGAGTAGTATTTTTATTGTGGTATTTATAAGGACATTTTTTAGGGAGACCCTCCCTAAAACACATCCTGAAGTTCCTCCTATTTCTTTTGCAGACATTATTCCAGCCACAAGTTAGTTTTTACAACACCTTAGCCAAGGAGTGTGTGGCGCAGGGTTGCTGTGTGGACCTTTTCATCTTTCCCAACCAGTATGTTGATGTAGCAACGTTAGGGGTGGTCCCCACTTCAACAGGCGGATCCATCTACAAATACACCTACTTCCAGGTAAGAGAGAACTATACCACCCAGTTATATTACCATACATGACCAGATCAAAGAAATCTCCTTAACCAAAAACAACATGCATTATGATTATTTACACTATGTTTTTTTTTCAGGCTTCGACTGACCAGGAGCGTTTCCTCAATGACCTGCGGAGAGATGTGCAGAAGCAGGTGGGATTTGATGCAGTGATGAGGGTCCGCACCAGCACAGGTAAATTCACAGCTCTATACACCAGATTTTTAATGTTATAGTTTGATTTTTCTTCACCCTGCCATTTACTTACCGCAATATATTTATACACTACCATCCAAAAGTTTGGGGTTGGTATGATTTAAAAAGATTCTAATTTCTAATTCAACGCAGCATTTATCAGAAATACTTTAAAACAGTTTTGAAATGTTATCATTTTAAATAATTGTTTTCTATTTTAATATACTTTAACATTTGATTTATTCATGTGATGTCAGAGCTGTGTTTTCAGCAGCTTCAATGTCACATGATCATTCAGAAATCATTCTAATATGCTGATTTGGTGCTCAAGTAACATTTCTTATTACCATTTTAGCATTTTAAACTTTTAAACGGTGGTGTAAATTCCCTCTCATTATGACAGAGTTGCTCAAATTCAAAAGCCAAGAGGGACACTTTAAAACCATGTCAGATTTATTTATAATTGCCCCACAAAAAGCCCAAATTTATATGTGTAATTTTATGATTTGGTTTGTATTATTGTTCTTTAGTCCTGAGTTTTTTTACATATTATTAATATTTATTACACTACTCTCGAAGACATGATAAAGGCATTTGACCATCATCCACTTCCTGTTTATTTATTTTAAAAAATTATCATTGATTTGAACTTGTGTGCGGTGCTGTGGCAGGTATCCGGGCAACCGACTTCTTTGGTTCCTTCTACATGAGCAACACCACAGATGTAGAGCTGGCAGGACTAGACTGTGACAAGACCGTTACCGTGGAGTTCAGACATGACGACAAGCTCAGCGAGGAAACTGGAGCTTTAATGCAGGTGTGTGTGTGTGTCTAGTCTTGCACACATATGTGAAGCGTCAGCTACACTGAATTCAGTCGGCTCAACATTTAATCACCTCAGCCGTGCTGACCTTTTTGTCTGTACTTTTTTTTTTCTTGCTCTTCCTTCAGTGTGCTGTTCTGTACACCAGCTGCAATGGTCAGCGACGGCTCCGGATCCATAACATGGCAGTGAACTGCTGCTCTCAGCTGGCAGACCTGTACAGGAACTGCGAGACTGACACCATCATCAACTTTTTCGTCAAATATGGTGAGAGAAACCACACACATCCTTTCAAGCCGGTTGGATTAACACCTTCTCACTGCTTCCTGCAGTAGTATTCTATGGGCCACCTCTGGTATATCATTTCGTTTGAATTTGCCCCAAAATTATTTTGCTATAATTTGTTTATTTTATTTTCTTTTGATTCACTTTTTTGTTTAATTTTTTGTTTGGTTTGTTTTCAAGAGGGAAAATTCCCTCCTCTGTCTACACACATTTTAATAAAACTTGATTGATCGTCATAACCATCAACACTACATATTCAGCAGCTTTGTGGGGATTATAATGCATTTCACATGTTAGTTAATCATAATATAGTTCATTTAGTTCTTAAAGGTCCAGTTTATTTTTTTTAATAATTGCTTTGGGACCATCTGAATGAATTTTTAACAAATATATTGTTGTATGTGTTTGCAGCATATCGGAGTGTACTCAGCAGTCCTACCAAGAATGTACGTGATAGCCTGGTGAATCAGTGTGCACAGATCTTAGCCTGTTACCGCAAGAATTGTGCCAGTCCATCTTCGGCAGGACAGGTAAGTAGAGAAACTCACCCACAAAAACAGTGCTAAAATGAAGACAAAAACTATTTCTAATGATTTTATACACAAGTTACCAATCAAAAGTTTGGGGTTGGTACGATTTTTGTTTTCAAAATAAGTCCCTTATGCTCACAGAGGCTGCATGTTTTGGATCAATATTACAGAGATATTTTTATTCAGCAAGGTTGCATAAAATTGATCAAAAGTGTCAGTAAAGCTTTTTGTTTTGTAAAGCATTTTGTCCTGAAATCCTGAAAAAAATATTAAGCAGCTGTTTTCAACTGATGATAATAAGAAATGTTTGTTTTTTTTGAGCACCAAATCAGCATGTTATAATGATTTCTGAAGGATCATGTGACCATAAGACTGGATTAATGATGCTGAAAATTCAGTTTTGTCATCACAGGAATAAATTCAATTTTTAAATAGGCTATATTAAAATAAAAAAGTTATTTTAATTTGTAATATTTAAAATATTTCAAGCCATGGTGATGCTTTCAAAAAATATTTTTGACTTGAATGGTAGTCTGTATATATGCATATAATTAAAATATTATATGCTGAATAAATTTATTTATATTTACCAGCCATTCAGAACATCTACTAGCCAAAACATAAATATCAGAAATAAACCAGATCATCAAAGTCACAGCTTAGATTTAAATACATTTATTATTAAATCTGATTCTGAATCATCGTTTGTCAGCTTTACGACAGTCAATATTTTGTGGATACCGTTCAAATAAAATAAAATGGAAATAAAAATAAAAACAAAATTCTCTGTGACTTCTCTTTATAATTACCTGCACGTGGCAATAAATACGCTAGGGTGCTTTTTGCACAAAAGTCTTGGACATGCGGCATTTATAAGAACGGTTTGGAAAAAGTAGTCTCTTAATTGTCTCCTAGGGCTCTGGCGGTACAGGAGACGGGAAGCGCCACACCGCAGACATCTCACAGGCAGGTTTATCGCATACCGGTCGTGTCTTTCGCTTCTTTCTGTACTCGCGTTCAATGTAGAATGAACAGTGGCGTCGATAAAGTGAGGTATTTGATAAAACAGTGCAAATGGAAAGAGAAAGTGCGATGTATATACAATAAATAACTTGTACAATACAAGATCTCCTAGGGTGAAGTCAGTATGTACATATATTTGTCTTAAATCGTATTTTATTGGGAAACTATGTGATTGACGATTCGAAACCAATGTGTTGGATTTTCACCCGCATTTGGTCAATGTTCATTTCAACATTGGGCTGTCAGCATTAACACATGCAATTCATTAAAAATCCTTAAGGCATTAAAATAATTTTAGGCAAATAAATTACTGAAGCAAATTTCTAGCTGCTAAACTCCAGGGAAGTTTTCAGCCCAATTATCCAGTAAGCAAATTCATTCACACAATCAGTACAAAACAGTACCAATATAAATAAAAAAAAGCAGACGCGACTTATTGTTAATTGAAATTCGTTGTCGATTATTTTCGTTGTATCATTATTTATAATAATCAATTTTACCAATTAGTTGTTGCAGCCCTAGATAGTTCACTTTGTTGGATATAGCAAATGACGACAAAATAAACAAGTAACAAGATTAACAATAATGCTTAATTTCACGATAAGTAGGCCTATGCGATTAATCACGATTAAAATAAATTGTATCTATTTACCGCGCTCTTATATTTCTCAATAATTCTGTCATCCAACATTGTGTTGATATT
>JAOTRC010000014.1:19349674-19367907 GCA_027497675.1 Cyprinella lutrensis | reverse complement strand
TTGAGCAACAAATCAGCATGTTATAATGATTTCTGAAGGATCATGCGACCATAAGTCTTGAGTAATAATGCTGAAAATTCAATTTTGTCATCACAGGGATAAATTCTATTTTTAAATAGGCTATATTAAAATAAAAAGTTTAATTTGTAATATTTAAAATATTTCAAGCCATGGTGATGCTTTCAAAAAATGAAATAAAATTAAAATAAAAAATGTAATTAAAATATTATATACTGAATAAACTTATTTTATTTGTACTAGCCATTCAGAGCATCTACTAGCCAAAACTTAAATATCAGAAATAAACCAGACAATCAAAGTCACAGCTTATATTTATTATTAAATCTGAATCATTGTATTGTTTTCAGCTTTACGACAGTCAATATTTTGTGGAGACCGTTCAAAAAAAATAAAATAGAAATAAAAATAAAAACAAAATATTCTGTGACTTCTCTTTATAATTACCTGCGCATGGCAATAGATACGCTAGGGTGCTTTTTGCCCAAAAGTCTTGGACATGCGGCATTTATGAGATCGGTTTGGAAAAAGTAGTGTCTTAATTGTCTCCTAGGGCTCTGGCGGCACAGCAGACGGGAAGCACCACACCGCAGACATCTCACAGGCAGGTTTATCGCACACCGGTCGCGTCTTTCGCTTCTTTCTTTACTCGCGTTCTCAAGTTCAATGCGATCACTAAATCTAATCACAATACAGGCAAAAGTTCACTTCAACAATGAACAGTGGCGTCGATAACTTTGAAGTGAGGTATTTGAAAAAACTGCAATGGAGAGAGAAAGTGCGATGTATGTACAATAAATAACTTGTACAATACAAAATCTCCTAGGGTGAAGTCAGTATGTGCATATATTTGTCCTAAATTGTTATGTTTTAATGGAAAACTATGTGAATTACGATGATTAGAATCCAATGTGTTGGACTTTCACCCGCAATTGGTCAATGTTCATTTCAACATTGGGCAGTCAGCGTTAACACATGCAATTCATTAAAAATCCTTAATATAAGGCATTAAAATAATTTCACGCAAATAAATTACTGAAGCACATTTTTAACTACTAAACTACAGAAAAGTTTTCGGCCCAATTATCCAGTAAGCAAATTCATTCACACATCAGTACAAAACAGCGTTAATAAAAAAAAAAAACTTTTTTTAGAGACAACACCGATTCACTTGTGGCCATTTTCAATGAATCCATTCAAGTGTCTGTTCAGCTCTAAAACAGGAGCTCTGTCATGTTTTGAGGAGCGCGAGCCCTAACACACTGTGTGAAATACAGACTTAACAGAACGTCGTTGATACGCAATTCTCTGCTGAATAAAGGGAACTAGCATCCTCGCTTCGCTTGTAAAGTTTTGATAGATGCAGATTACAATCAAGGTAAAGACGATTGCAGTGACGTACAGGAGTGGTACAGTAAGCATGCGTGAGTCTGTTATATTGATGTGCAAACAAACAGTGTATGTGCGCTCTTGATGCACTGATCGCACATTGTATTCATGCACAATGCACAGACACATTTCACCACATTCAGAATAATGTCTTGTCTTGTGTATGTTGCTGTGTTTAGTAATCCCTGTAGTAGGAATATGGTGTCAGGTCAAGGTGGATAGTTTAGTTGTTTTTTTTTCTCATCTACAAAAAAAAAACAACAACCCATGGGTGTGCATTAATGTATGAACTATATGGACTGCTTATATAAATTTAGATCATGTACCTTTTTTTCAGCAGCTCACTCAGTGTACTCTGCTATTTTCCATGTGCATTTTGTCCTTCGAAATGGGTTATAGACTACTGTAAAGCAACATGATTGGCTGATTATTTTCCGGTCACAGCATGCATGCGCGATTATTTTCATTGCATCATTATCTATAATAATCGATTTTACCAATTAGTTGTTGCAGCTCTAGATAGTTTACTTTGCTGGATATAGCAAATGACAACAAAATAAACAAGTTAAACAAGATTAACGATGTATGCTTAATATCACGATAAATAGGCCTATGCGATTAATCACGATTAAAATAAATTGTATCTATTTACCGCGCTCTTATATTTCTCAATTATTCTGTCATCCAACATTGTGTTGATATTTTCTTGTCTATTTTTCTGTGCAGTTGATTTTACCAGAATGCATGAAGCTGCTGCCCGTGTATCTGAACTGTGTGTTGAAGAGTGACGTTCTGCAGCCCGGCGCGGACGTCTCCCTGGATGACCGGGCCTACCTGAGACAGCTGGTCAGCGCTATGGATGTGGCCGAAAGCCATGTGTTCTTCTACCCTCGGCTCCTTCCGCTGGTGAGAAACAAACAATATCATCGCCCCATTTGATTTTGTAATGGAGCTGTGATGGTTATGTTCTCGGTTTGTCTACAGCAACAGCTGGATGTTGAGAGCATGTCTCTGCCTGTGGCGGTGAGAGACTCGGAGGAGAGACTGTCTAGGGGAGGAGTGTACCTCTTAGAGAACGGATTGAATATTTTCCTTTGGGTGGGGGTCAATGCCCAGCAGGAGCTGCTTCAGAACATCTTTGGCACAACTGCCTTCAGCCAGATAGACCCCGGCATGGTACGACCCTTTATAAATGCTATATTTAAAAGAAAATAAAACATGCATATTGTCCACAAATCATTTGTTTTTTTCCTCATACAGAAGCATTTTTATAACTCTACCTTATAAGCATGTGAAACCACAGTTTTTGCATGCTAAATTTTGTCTTTCAAAATGTTATGTGAACATTGGCAATTTTTATTGTGTGTTTTGCTGGTTTAGACCTCTCTTCCGGCTTTGGATAATCCTTTTTCAAAGAGACTGAGGGAGATTATTGAGTCTGTCAGGGCACAGCGCTCACGATACATGAAGGTAAATACGTCACAGGGCTTGATATTATGCTTTTGCAGATTTTTGTGATTTGGACGGCTGAAAAGATTGTTTACTTTTCTGAAAGCTTAGATCATTTGTGGATTTTTTTGTTGTTGTTTGGGGTTTTTTTTTAAGTACAATAAAATGATTAGCTGAGCGTGAGGAATAGGAAGGCAAGATAATCCAGGAATTATCCATGACTTTGACTAAGGGGAAAAACAGAGGATTTTCCAGTCCAGATTATCGTTCATCTATGATTTATTTCTCACTACTGGGTCACTCATGATTATAAGGTGTTTTTACACTGGAGTCCTCCTTAAAAGAACCATATTTAGACCAAAAATGAACTAATAATGGAAGAAGAACCTAGCTTGCTTTCACATTGCCCGTCACCTCTTACTGGACCACATAGTCATGCTGGGGATTTAATTAATTTATTTATTTTAGTGGGTGGGTTCTTGAAAATGCTAATTGCTAACAAACATTTATTTATTTATTTTGTGGTTTTGTAATTTTGCCACGTTGCCAACAACTATTAATGTTCTTTCCTCCATTAGTTTACTTGCATTCATTTTTTTTTTACCTAAGAATGAATGAATTGAACTTCTTGTTGTCTTTCAGCTCATGGTGGTGAAACAGGAAGACAAACTGGAGCTAATTTTTAAGCACTTCCTGGTGGAGGATAAGAGCAACAATGGTGGGGCCTCTTATGTGGACTTCCTGTGTCACATGCACAAGGAGATTCGTCAGCTCCTGAGCTAGGAGCATCGGGTCCACCCTCCTCCTCCTCCTCCTTCTCCCTTGGCTCTGTCCTCAGAAGCGATTTAACTTTTTATTTAACATAATAAACACAAATCCCTTTGCCCATCATCTTCTCTTCCTCAAGTATAATCTCATCCACCCAGACTCTTGAGGAAGATGCCACCTTTTAAAGGAAACGTTGCTTCGTCAGATTACGGTGTTCTTTTGGTTTTAGTGGTGGGAGTTTTGACCCGACCTTCTCCTCCTCTTTTGATGGCAGGCTCGTGAGACTGTGCGATAGGGAAGAAGATGTGCTGTTGTTACCGCTCTACAGCTGATCTGGGATCAGGTTACGTAGCCTGAATTAGAGCTTAACCCACTTTGTGAAACGAACAGCTACCCGGTTTTAGAGTGTGCTTGACTGTGAACTTCGATGCTGATTGTACTGGGTGTTTTGACTGTGAGAAACACTAGCACTGATTGATGGCCTCTAGGTACAGAGGGACAGAAAAATAACCGAATTAGAAATTAATCTAGACCTACTCGGAATACAGTGAAATGAAATCCTTCATCTTATTCCAATATGAATCAAAGATGTTTTAGAACAAGTTAGATTCATGTCTACCCAACTATTTGTTTTTTTTTTTCTGCTTAAGTTCTGTTTCCCTTTGATTTATTGCTCTCAACCTTGGCCTTACTGATCGTGTCTCTCCTTTCTGTTTATCTTGTCTAATTTCTGTAATTTTCACCTTTTTAATGTATGCGAAAAACCTAATAGACTCTGTGGGAGTGTGAAGTGTGCTGTTAATCATTCAAAATGTCTTTTACTCAGAACTTATTTGAAATAAAAGTCTATGCATTTACTTATCTTTGAAAGAGAGGGAAAGCTGTTCAAGATCCCGACGAATATTATCTGTCTTTCCATCACCCTCATCCGCACCGTAAGATGCAGATACGTCTAAAACGTATGCGTTAGTGTCGTTTCTGCATCCTGATGAGGAATGCCTGGACAGGGAGTTGAATTTCATATGAGCCTCTCGTGAGGATGGGAGTCGTCAAGTCCCTTCAGGTGTTTCAGTAATTGGGCATACATTACAGAAGCATTCTGGCATTCATTTGAGTTCCCTTTTAAATTCTCTTTTTTTTTTCTTTACTGTATGGTCTGTTAGTAACCTGTATATTACATGTGCTTGATCATCATGTATCAGTTATGATTTAATATTATGTTCTAAATCTGTGTGAAGGCTTATGGTTTTGTGCAGGTGGAGTCTATCTGCTCTAGGATATTAATCTTTGTGCAGTGGAAGGAGTGTGGGACTCATTAGAAACTGACCATTTCTAACCGCTTTTCCAAGGGAGCGACGTCAAGCACATGTGGAATTGTGACCTTAAAAGCAATCAACACTGAATACCTTGTCATCACATTTATTACATGTACAGAATTAAAAATCACATTTTAAAAATGATGTCAAGCTAGTGTGCTTTGTTGAATCTTTAAGTGAACTGCATATGATGTTTGGGTGAGCTGAACGATTATTTTCTTGTCAGTGCTCTGAAGTCTTTTACAAGCTCATCTTAGTCCTCTCACAGACTTTCTGAAATATATCTTTATCTCTATCCAATATTACAGAGCTCTTTTATATAGAGGTGTGTGTTTTATTTATTGGAGGGGTTATCCTAGTGAGATTCTCTTTTAGAATGGAGGGATAGCCTTTTTTCCATCTTTATTTTACATTTGGCTGACACTTTTATCCAAACCGACTTGCATTTCAAGGTACACATTTACATTCGTATCAGTTCTTGCTTTCCCTTGGAATTAAACCCATGACCTTGGTGTTGCAAGCACCAACGCTCTACTGTTTTAGCTACAGCATATAGCCTAGTTTCCTGTACAAAAGAATTTTGTGTTTGTCTCTAACCCATATTTGTTTATGTTGGCCATATGCTCAATGTCTTTCTTGTTGCATCTGACTGCAAATAAATAACTATATAAATGCATTCATTGACTTGAGTCCTGCCCGTACAAATTCAATTCGGTTTCTTTGCTCGTCCATTTCCGGTTGTGTAGATTAAAGCGGAGGAAAGCGGGATCATGGCAGAGTCTTCAAAATTTACTGTCCTCCTGTCTTTGAAACGAAACGTATATAGGTTTAGATGTAGTTTTATATATAATTATGTTTATTTAATATAACGGTAAAAAGAAGCATAAACACAGCGAGGGGTGTCTGTTTTATATGTTTTTGTGACTAACGTTTCTTTAGTATAACCATGGAGTATAAAATTCAATATCGGCGGAAGTTATCGAGCATCCTTACATCTTCACCAGAATTACCGCTGTGCATAGAGCCCATTCGCGCCCGGTGTGAACGCACAGATAGTGCTAAGGGGTTGGTACAGCATGGGGGTGAGTATGGTAATTAATGACTTAATTTTCATTTTTGGGTGAACTATCCCTTTAAGATGGACTATTTTAAAAATGTTTTAAACTTTTCTAGGCCGGCAAGTTCCGATCCCTTTGCCTATGGAGGAGGGATCCAGCTCTCAGTTTTCGAAAATGAACGAAAGTCTTGCGGGGTTGGAACAACATGAGGGTGAGTAATTACTGACAGAATTTTCATTTTGGTGAACTAATCCTTTAACTACGACTGAGTAGATGATTAGCTAGCTAGTTTATTGTGATAGGATGCGACAGAGAGCACCGTTACGTACGCAGTGGTATGACATGATAGTAGGCTACATCCAAAAGCTTGTGTACACTTTTGCTACACACTCAAAAGTATCTACTGTTTCTTCACAAACAGAGTACACAGCTTTAGGCCGTAGTATAAATAGGCGAATTGAGATGCAGCAACAGTTTCCTGGAAAGGGTAGACAGTGAAAGATATTAAATACTTCCAACGGGACAAAAATCTGCTGCACTCATCAAGTGAAGTGGAAACTGCTTCCTTTAATCATTTTTTTTCAGCCTCTCATCTGTCGTTTTTGTTCATTAAAAGACATTCTTTAACTTCTGGGTAACTCAACATCTGCCTTTTCCAGCGAGACAGCAGTATTATTGAGCCTGAGTATGCAGAGTATGAAAATGACCTATATATATATATATATATATATATTACACTGACTGAAGTTCACTAAATAAGACTTAAATTAGATAAATTAAGAGGCTTACATTATTCATGTTATTACATTTTTCTTGGAATACCTCTTATTAAATACCCCTAATGCCTAACAGATGTCACTAAAATCTAAAAAATAATGTGTCCAATCAAGTTGAAATATGTCATTCATTGATGATGAGGACTAGGTTTAATGCAATTAATAGGTTAAAGACCACTTGCAAGGTTTTTTTTGGTATAAATATGACGGTTGGAGCTTGTAAGTGCTGTCAAATTAGATTGCTGGTGTCCCTGTGACATCATGGAGAGTGAATCCGGGGAGACTGTAGCTCATGGAGAATTCCCTGTTTGTGTGAAGCAAATCAGGCCTTTGACACCTGCAGTGAGATCAATCGCAACCCACATCAGACGCTTAGCATTAACAAGGCCCCTGCCACCCTCCTCTCTCTCTCTCACACACGACACACCTCACGTTCTGCTTTGAACACTGTCTCTCTAAGTCCAAGGCAGAGGTGATTAGTCCCTGTCCCGTGTGACTGCTGTTTTGATAGCCCGCTGAAAGCCCTGTGAGACTGGTGTATTATCTCAGCTATATCTGCAACCAAATCACTGAACGTTTCTTCCTCGGTTTTCAATTTGCAGACTATTTACAACCCTAAATATTTAAATAGCATCTCAAATCACGTGGCTTGTTGGGGAGAGATATGCTATACTTTTCTAATTGATTGAATTTTTAATGTTGTTTAAAGGAGTAGTTCACTTTAAAAAAAAAAAAAGTTTTGCTGATTAATTTACTCACCCCCATGTTATCCAAGACCATTTCCAAGTCCATTTCATCCAGATGTCTTTCTTTCTTCAGTTGAAAAGAAATTAAGATTTTTGATGAAAACATTACAGGATTTTTCTCCATATAATGGACTTCAATGGGAACCAAATAGTTCAAGGTCCAAAAACAGTTTCAGTGCAAACTGTTCAAAGAGCTTTAAACGATTCCAGAAAATGAATAAGGGTCTTGTCAAGCGAAATGATCGCTCATTAAAAAAAACAACAACAACGAGGTTTTAGTTTTATAAGCTCAAATGGTCGCCGTGCTCTGTTCTGTGATGTGCGTTTGTGACTCTCCTATTCGAACTCGTTCATCAAAATGAACGAATTTGGACCTTGAACCGTTTGGTTCCCAGTGAAGTCAATTATATGGAGAAAAATCTTGGAATGTTTTCATCAAAAATCGTATTTTTTTTTTTCGACTGAAGAAAGAATGACACGGACATCTTGGATGACATGGAGGTGAGTAAATTAAATAAAAGTTTTTTTTAAAGTTTTCTACTCCTTTAATGCCATTCTGTGGTGGAAATGACATTTTTAATATAAAATTCACTGACATTTTAGAACATTTTAGAAAATGACAATGAGGGACCGTAATAATTTCTTAAGAAATAAAACGATTTTTACTATACAATGTGCAAACATTTCTATTTTTACAATGGATTTTTTTATTTTAAGATATTAAAATATTTAGAAGGGAGCCTATTTAAAATCTTTACATGAACAGATTTTGAGCATGTCGCAAAAATAAATGGAAACGCATGGATACTGTTTCTAAAACATTTTGATGTGACGAAGTTGAATTAACACCCACGTACAAGTCTGTATTGGGGACAAAATGCTAAATAATATTAAAAATAAATGTACAAAAATAATAAATAATACAAAAATCCTATAATTTATTTATTTAAAATGTTTTAACAACAATATAAGCGATTTATCCTAGTAAATAACAAAAAAAGCTACAAAACAAAATTCAAACACTGCCTACGCCTTAAAAAATAAAACAAATATTTTCATCTTGTATAAGGAATAATTTCCACACTTTGTCCAGCAGGTGTCAGTGTGTTGAGGATAGTACACACACACAATATTCTATTCTGTCCTCGGATAGCCTGTTTCTGTCATAACACATTCAAATATCTGAGCAATCACATGGAAGCTCCAGCTCTGTGTGTCCTGATTAAGACCTGCAGATGAACTTAAGATTCTTCTTAAGGAGACAGAATGAAGGCAGAGTTCTTGCGCCATCTGTATGTGTCCGTGTGTCTGTCTGTCTGTCAGGACAGTTTTCCCCACCCACCAGGATGACCACCTGCCTACCCGAGCATCATCACCTGTCAGCTATATGGGTCACAGCTGTGCATATGCATGCGTTTGTGTATGAATGTGTGTGAGCCGTTGCTTTTCCTAGCCCTGAATCCAAACTCCAAAGTAAACCAGAATATATAGGTCCACATCTATTTTCATTTCCCAATCAGAGAATGAAAGCTTTGTATACTCTATTGCAGTGGTTTGCAATCTTTTTTATACTAAAGGTCCCACACTGTCCGACACCATAGAATTAAATAAAAGCCTCCTATATTGAACTGATTTCATGTAATCTGGATTACATAATCAGATTCCAAATATTGAATACTTTTTTTAAAATTACCATAATCAGTCTTCAGTTATTGATCACTTTTTTTGATCACATATCCCTGTATGAGCCAAACCCATATTAAGTGTTAGTTTTTTGTTGATTCATCTGTCCAAAAGTACCCCATGTGTAAAATGACATACTCTGCTGAATCTTTAAAAAAAGTTTGAAACTAAAAAGTTTGAAGTGGGACTGTTTGTCGACCAATAAAATACGGGAGGCGTGGTTGGAAACCTGTTCGAAAACAGCAAATGTATTTACATTTGTTGTTGCTAATGGAGCAGAAATTACCGTTTACCTGCTTATTTTAGCTTGGGCATGAAATGAAACATCAAAAAACAATACAGACATGCAATTTGCTGTTGAGGTATTGTAGCTGTGTGCATTTTAATCCAGTGAGGTCAAAGATGTGTGGTATAGAGAGGAGGCATTTTTGCTAACAGAGAAAGAGAGAAAAGAAAAAAGCAAAGAATGAGAAAAGAAGGCAGGGATGCTGCACTCCCTCGGTCCCTTGGCTCGTCTATCACTGCGTTCAGCACCCGCCGAGGACTTGCCAAGGAGAACCCTGGAGTGCTCCTCCCAGTGCCCTCTCCGCCTGACCTCAGATCAGTCCTGATGCAGTGAGTGCAATAAGCCGCAATGTAGAAGTGAAAACGAGAAACTAATCCGTAGTCAGCTATTAAAGGGACGTCTCTACCCCAGAGCAGACGTGCACGGGCTTGACCCACATTGCCATTCACCCGTTCGCGCTGCCGCTCCGGATGCTCGCTTTGCTCTCAGCGGCTCCCCATCAAGGGCACCAAACAATCATGCCTCACGGTTTCACACTTTAATGCGTAACCTGGCTGGTATCTTTGATATAAGTGGACGTTTCTCTTGCAATATGGCTGAACAATAGAAATAAAAAAAAATCTGGGGTATTGTATTTTTCACGCATCTTTGTAGCTGTTAAAATAATCGTTTCACTGCACATTTGTCACAGGTTTTTATCATATTGGTAATTTAGAGAACATAATTTAACATAATTTAGAGACATTTAACTTTAAGTAACTAACAAAAATTATTAAACATTTTTGTTGCTAACACATCCAGATCCTCGAAAATGTAAAATTGAGAGAGATCCCGGACGAGCCCCCAATTTATGTTATGACCTCCGTCTTAAAGTCACGATATAAAGAGAACATTTATCAAAATTGGTTTCAATTAAGAAAATATGTCAGTCCTTTAAAAAAGAACAGTCATTTGTGGACGTTATCGAGTGTATTCAATCCCACAATGCACCGCAATAACCTACATGTACACTCAACAACTAGAGAATACTCATAATGCACTGTGAGGGTTGTGCCGATCGCAGAATCATCCATCCATCTATTTTCCAAACAGCTGGTCCAATGTGGGTACAGCCTAATATCATAGGTTTGAATTACTTTTTAATTAATTGTTAAATTGTTAAATTAAGGTTCGTACATAGTTTCCATGACAAGTTTTAAGTTTTAAGCAGCACAAACAACGCAAAAGTGGCAGCCCTTCCGCCGCACTCAGTGAATTCACTCACTCGTTTTCATTCACTCCCTTAAGTAAAGTAGCCTAGTGGACTAATGTAAAGTAGCCTAGTGGACTAAGTAGGCAATAGTGAATGAGGTTATATGGGGAGATTTTGAACACAGCCAAGAATGGAGGGTGGGGGTTGGGTTGTTTTTGTTTTTGAGCTGCAAATTGTCATGAAGGATTTCTAAGGATCTTGTCACTAAAGACTGGAGTAATGATGCTGAAAATTCACAGGAATAAATTACAGTTTAAAATATATTCAAATAGAAAACAGTTGTTTTAAACAAGTTGTTTTTCACAATATTACTCTTTTACTGTATGTATTTTTAATACTGTATTTTTCAAAAAAAAATCTTACAGACACCAAACTTTAAATTGTAGGGTATTTATTTATGACACTAGACAGATGTCCTCTTTATTCGTCTTGCTTCTTTCATCACAACAAGAATATAATGCATTTTCATATTCTTCTCCCATCATATACTAACTTAAAAACATGAAAAATATCCAAGTTAATGAAGTTATAACTTCAAGCTCAAGTGGAGGAAGCTGCTTGGTGAGTCAGTTTTTCGCCCACAGAAATGGAATCATTGTCAAAATGAATAATTTTTGGTTAATAATGATGGTTATTGATGTCGAGTATAATATGAGTTAGAAGAAGCAGGTTTAAAGTCAGGCATGGGGTACTTAACCTTTCTGATGGGGGATACAAAAGACAAAAAGGTTGGGAATAACTGTTTTAATATTCAATGCTACCTTTGATAGTATCATTTGAGTTGTCCTTGATCCAGATAGTTATTCCTTAGATCATCACCCTCCCCCATAACAAACACAAGCTTCACCTGAGTCATCCATCTATTGACATGTGGTGATGTGCAGCATAGAGGACAGCTGTAGGATAACTTCATGTTTCGTCTGTATCTGCCGCTCACTAGTAGGGGGGCACTGCAAACATTTAAAAAACAGTCTCCTCTGGGGTTTTGTTCCATGTGTTGATCGCTCCAATGTGTCCTACTGTCAGTCTAATCTGACTCTCTAATAGTCTGTCTGTCTGTTTCACAGTCTGTCATGTCTGACAGTTGATGAGGCGTGGACTTCACACCGTAACTCAAGGTGACTTTTCTTTTCTCTTGTTTTTTTTTTTTTTTTTTTTGTGGTATAATCATGAAAGTGATGTCTAAATAAATGCCGCCATTCACTGGGATGTCTTCAATGTCACATGATCCTTCAGAAATCATTCTAATACGCTAATTAGGTGTTTAAGAAGTAATACACAGTGTTCTTATTATCAGTGTTGAAAAAAAATCTGGATTTTTTTATGAATAAAGAGTTAAAACGAAGATAATTAATTTGAAATGGAAAGCTTTTATAACATTGGTAACATTATAAATGTCTATAAAAAAGAAATAAATAAAAACTCTGACCCCAAACTTTTTGACTGCTGGGTATTATGCACAAAAACTAACTAACAAAAATCCTCCTTAATCCAGTAAGACCTTTTTTTCTTCTTCTTTTTTAAATCTTGCTGGAAATACTGAAATCTTGGTTCTGAAATCTCTCTATAAAATGCAAAATGGATGAAATCATGAAGACATTGACCCTGCAATCTTTATTTGATCGGACACTATTTGGTCTTCATGAGCTCCATAGTCATACAATAATAAAGATGAAGTAGGTTCATAATAATCCTGAGTGAATAATATTCACATAGGGTCCAAAAGTCAGATTAATCCTACATTTTCAATTAGATATCACTGTATATTGATTATGTTTCCAGGTTTAAATTAGACTTTGAATTCTCAAAAGTCGTGCTGGCTGAATAATGGATTCATCAAATCTAGATATATATACACAGTGTGTGTGTGTGTGTGTCAAAATAGTTTTAAATAACTGTTCATTTTAATGTCATCATTTTATATTGTGTATACACTACCACTCAAAAGTTTGGGGTCAGCAAGATTGTTTAAAAGAAGTTTTTTACAAGGGTGCATTTATTTGATCAAAACAAAGTAAAACAGCAATATTGGGAAATACACACACACACAAATATCCATCTATGATTCATTTTCAGATTCAGTTTGACTGAACAATGGAAAAAAAGATGAAACTCATTTGTGTAATACTGATATTTGTCCATGTATCATAATATTATAATTTGCTATAGAGAGATGGGAACATCTCTTTGGTTTCTCAGTGGGTGTAAGGAAGAAATTTGAACTGTCATGTACCATCATTACTGCAGCCCATCTCAGCACTGCAGCGACCCACGCAGCTTACACACACACACACACACACAACAGATAACACAACCGACTCTCTCTTTGTGCCGCCGATGACCTCTCTCTGTCTGCACTCATGCAAAAATCACAAACACGCACACAATGAGTAATGAGGACACTTGGGCTGCAGTTAAGTGTACATCACTGTTTATGTCTTCATGCATTATTCACATGTACAGTCAAAACATCTGCCAGAATGACTGTTCCAATCATTTGCACGGACTACTTCCATCTACTTATCTACTGTTAGCCTTTTAAATTTCCATTCATTTGCACACACACATTTACTGTAGCCTACATACGCTACGCACACACAGGTTGCTTCAAATGCCGCCTCGGTTGACAGGAAGACAAGTCATACTGACTTTAAAGAGCCCTTAAAGTCAACATAAAATCAATATGATTTACTTTACTTTCTCAATACATATTCCTATACTCTGTATTTTGAACGATTTATCAGTGAATGTTATTGCAGATAAAAAAGATAATTTGATCAACCTCCAATTACTTTTCAGCTGATGTCATCTAATTAATAACTAAATATATGCATTATTCTAGGCTACTCTTTGGCAATGGAGCCTTTCTGTTTAATGTCTGATCATGCATTTATAGGACCATTCAAAAGTTTTTATTTTTTTAATGATACTTTTATTCAGCAAGAATGCATTCTATTGATCAAAAGAGATTTTATAAAAAAAATATATAGAGAGAGAGTTTATAAGGTTACCAAAAAATAATAATTTTAATCAACATTTATCAAAATAAGAAATGTTTCTTGAGCATCAAATCATGAAGGATCATGTGACACTGAAGAATGGAGTAATGATGCTGAAAATACAGCTTTGCACAGAATACATTTTTTTTAATTAATTACTTAAAAATATAAAACAGTGATTTTGAATTGTAGTAATATTTCTCAATATCATTAACTTTCTGTATTTTGGATAAAATAAATGCATTCCTCAAAAAATTATGTCGAATTAGAAGTATACATTACACTCTAAAAATTGCTGGGTTGTTTTAACCCAACTTTGGGTCAAATGTGGACAAACCCAGTCATTGGGTTAAATTTTTTAATTACTTTTTAAACCCAACGTTTGGTTTTGTCCATATTTGACCCAAAATTGGGTTAAAACAATCCAGCATTTTTATAGTGTATACATTAGAAGTGTTAAATATTATTCTTGAATATTACATTCTTTTTATAGCATGCTAAATGTATTGAAGTATTAAAAAAAAAAAACATAATTTTTCTTGGATTCACCAAGCCAAGAAAAATTATATTGCATTTTTCTTATTTGGACTTGAGTTTACACCAAAATATCTTCTTTGTGTTCTGTGAAATGGAATGACATGCAGGTGAGTAAAAGATGGCAGAATTTAGGGTAAATCTATTCCTTTAAGACTTGCATCCCGAAATGCAGAGACTGTGAATCACTGTACACTTGCATCTCATCACATTAACCACAACGGTATAATAACAAAACAGGAAAAGCAGCCTAATGTGCGCTGTGACGGAGGGAAAGCTCTCCAGAGATAACAAACGAAATTGCATTCGTTTTGTCTTTCTGTGCCTATCCACTTATATATGGTTTCATCTCTCTTCCCAGCATGTCATGCTCTCCATCAAATTGTGTCTTTCTCCTTCCGTCTCATACAATCTCTCCACACATTTCGTTCTGTCCAGCACGGCTCTTTCCATTTCTCCCTTTAATAATTCAGAGCAGGAGAGGTGTGTGTGTGTGTGGCCAGCTCTTCATCTGCCCTGTTCTGAGAGGACAGTCCCACCTGCTCACTCCTCCAGATGATCTCTAAAACGCTTATATGCTGCCTCACTACTCTGTAATTTGCATATATTGGAATAAAATACTAATCTTCTGTACATATGATGTATGTATAAAACAAAAAACAACAAATATATCTGTTTATGTCTATAAATAGCTATATAATATTTATTATTTTTAACACTGACTTTAAATACATTTAAAGGAGTAGTTCACTTTAAAAAAAAAAACACTTTTGCTGAGAATTTACTCACTCCCGTGTCATCCAAGATATCCATGTCTTTCTATCTAAAGTCGAAAAGAAATTAAGGTTTTTGATGAAAACATTCCAGGATTTTTCTCCATATAATGGACTTCAATGGGGACCAAACGGTTCAAGATCCAAAAGACAGTTTCAGTGCAAACCGCAAACTATTCAAAGGGCTTTAAACGATTTCAGACGATGAATAAGGGTCTTATCAAGCGAAATGATTGCTCATTTAAAAAAACAACAACAAAGTTTAAGTTTTATAAGCTCAAATGGTCGCCTTGCTCTGTTCTGTGATGCACGTTCGTGACTCCTGTTCGAACTCGTTTATCAAAATGAACGAATCTTTTTTTGTGTCATTTGGTTCAACGAATGAAATGAACAAGTTGACTCAGGAAAAGATTTGTTCATTTTGATGATCGAGTTCGAATGGGAGAGTCATGAACGCGCATCACAGAACAGAGCAAGGTGACCATTTGATCTTATAAAACTTAAACTTTGTTATTTATTTATTAAAATAGTGATAAATAAATAACAAACAAAAAAATACAATAAAAAATGGAAATATTGTGAAATATTATTAGTTTAAAATAACTGTTTTCTATTGGAATCTGTTTTAAAATGTCATTTGTTCCTATGATTAGATGGCATCTTTATTATAAATCAGCATAACATGCAGATTAGGTGCTTAAAAAAATGTAAATTTTATGTTGACTTATGGTAATTAAAAAAAAGCAGCAGTTGCAGTATGCACTAGTATTCCATTCCGAACAGAATTCCACCATGCACACACACACACACACACACACACACTTCATCAGACTGGGATCCATTATCCAGTTCCCCTGCAACACATTAGCAATATCTGCTAGTCTTCCTCTTATCTCTGCTGAGCTCAGGCTCAGAATAAAGTGCGATCTTTCTTTCTGGTCTCCCTTTCACCGCTCACTACATCTCACCTCTCTCCTCGTCTCTCCGTGGTCTGCTGTGTAAAACAGGTCAGTCGAGGGGGAAGATGCTAACACAAGCTGAAGTGTGCTGTTACATAAACACAGTGGGAGAACCTCCGGACACCTTCCCACAGGCCTCTGCTCACTAACGCTAAGCTAACATTATTATCATGTAGTGCTCTGTCCTCATACACCCCCTCCACACACAGGCTGTCGGCCTGCTTAATTCAACTGATACACACAACCCCTGTCACTCAAGGGCTCCGCTCAATAATATGTGAAAGAACACCACTTACGGTACATTGAGTCACTTTAAGTCACTTCTGGGGCATATCTGAACTATAAAGAAAGCTTAAGAAATGATAGCAGAGGATAAAATGCATTCATGCAAGCAAATCCATACACAAACCCCTCCAAGGGGCTGTGACACGTGAATTATACTGAGAGTATTCAGGACGCAGGATTTTTTTTGCCTATGTCTGATACTTATTATGAATAGAAAACACATAAATATGTATGAATAAAAAAAAAGTATAGAATAAATTCAATCATTAGTGACAGCCCTAGTTAAAATGCAACTGCATTGTTTTGCCTTTTATAACTTCCAGTCGAATAAAAGACCATTTCAGTCTATTTTGTCATCTTGTGTATATAGTTGATAGTAACTGATACTGGACCAGTGAAAACCGTAACAACAGTTGTGACTTGTGATTCACTGAGCATATGATAATGGACAGCACTCCATGCGAAATGTGATAATGTGCTGCACTTGTGAGCGTTCAGTAGGTGCAAGAAGTGATAGGGATTCTGCAGGGACCGTGTGGTGACTCCAGCGTCTTCACCAATGAGGGGTCAGAAAATTAGAGCCAGTGACATTCACAGCTGAGAAAAGCTCATTCTCCTGTTGCTTCCACCTGTTAACATCGCTTTCTCTCTTACTGTCACTTTCAATCTCTTTTACACTCTCTCTCACTCTGCACTCTCACTGAAAACATGTAGAAGTCACACATACCAAGTATTCTTGACATTTAACTTAAGACCCAACATGTGCCAACATGTTTGCAACACTAACTGATGCAGTGTTCAAATATTTAGGCCTGAGTGACTGGTCTTTAAAATGATCCAAATGAGTAAGATGTAGTGTAGAATGGGAGTTTTGTGAAGATTTAAAGAAACATTCTGAAATAAAATTAAGTGGCGTACGACTATTAGATTTAATTATTAAAAAAAAAATTAAAAATGTAAATAAAATTGTTATTGTTAATGATAAATCGTTTATTTAATTCATGTTTAAAATGTAGTTAAATATAAGAAATAAAATACAGTAAAAATGAAGAAAGTGCCAAATAAAAATTATAAAGTGGTGTCTGACTTTTATAAATAAAAAATGTAAATAAATAAATTATTTTTTCAATGGAAAACAAATAAAAATATTTTAAATAGATTATTTAATTACATTTTGATTAAATAAATTAGGGATATATATATATATATATATTAGTTTAACAATCATTTTGGAAAAAGAAAATGAATTTCAGAAATTTTAAAGTATTTGTATTTAGTATTTTCTTTCTAATTTTGTCATATGTATATATATATATAAAGTCCTACCCAATCTCACGACCAAATCGTACAAATTCGACGAATGATTAAAAAGTGGCTAATTCGTAACTATTCATACGACCTCACTCATACGAATTAGTACGATTTTGCTAAATCATACATATTTTACAAATTGGTCAATTCGTATGAATTCGTACGAATGACCTACCCCTTACCCTGCCTCTAAACCTACCCATCACATGAGTTTAGACAAATCACTCGTACGAATTAGACACTTTTTAATCATTCGTCGAATTCATACGAATTGGTCGTAGATAAAGTCTCTAACTTTGAGATTAATTTGTTTTATTCAAAAATAAATAATGAAAATAAACATTTTTTTTTTAAATTGAAAAATAAATATTCTTAAATTGTTATTTCAATTCCAGTTTAAAATACAGCAGAATTAGTTTTTAAAAAGCATTTATAGACATAGACGTGATGACATTTGATGCCTGATTTTATGAGGTTACATATCTCATCACAAGTAAATCATTTAACCCATACTGTAAAAAAAAATATTGTTGGTTTAACTTAAAAAAGTAAGTAACCTGGTTGCCTTAAAAATAAGTTCATTGAAATGGAAAAATTGAGTTAATGGAATGAAGGAGATTAATTTAATCAT